>APFE030429634.1:8209-61286 GCA_000404065.3 Pinus taeda | reverse complement strand
TTTTACTTGTCTGGCTCCTCGTCTTTCTTGGCGAGATTGGTGTTGTAGCTTTCTTTCTTTTCTCTACGGTCTTCCAACTTCATTTGTCTTGTATCTCCTTCATCTCTTCTAGTTCTTGGGACATTGGTGTCTTAGCTTCACGATCTATTGTGTTCTTTCTTTTGAAAATAGTCGGAGAAGAAGTTTGGTTTAGGAGATCTGCTTTGCTGTTAAATGAAGATTTATTTTTTGCGGTATTCAAATCCTCATAACTGTTGATTTGTTGGGGCGGGCTTTCTCCTTGCTTGTTTTGAGAGTTGCTTCCTTCTTCCTTGATTTCTTGTGACTCATTTTCTCTAGAATATTCTTCTTCTTTGAGACAGTGTAGTGTTCTTTTTGAGCTCCTTCCCACCATGTAGATCTGTGGTGGTTTTTTCTAGAAAAATTTTTCTCAGAGGCTTTTGGGCAATTTTTGGCTAGAATATATTATTAAGTTATTTTATGAATTATGAATGTTAATGAAAGTGTGTTTTTTTCATATACTTTCCAATTTATATAAATATGTTTATTAATTGGCAATGTATTTTTTATGTGTTTGGCATATTGCAGTTGAAACGCCACAAAGTTATGTGGTACAATGGCCATAAATTTTGCATCAAAAAGTTGGATGAAAAGAGGAAAACTTGTGATTGTGGTATAATTGTAGTATTCTAGGTCACTAATGATTCTTATAGAAGTGATAAATGTTCACAAGTCTCTGAAAATCGATACTATGAGTATTTGGATGACATACTTGAGTGTGACTTAAATCCTTCAAATTGGTTCTATTGAAAATAAAATAGTACAGGCTATTAATGAGTGAACGTGATCATGAAAGAACTGTTATTCAGCATGATAACAGATTTATCATAGTTAATATAAGATCATTTCAGTTAGGAACATATCACTATGTTCTTCCAAGCCATTGTTAATAGGTATTTTACTTAGAGGTTTCAGGTAGAGGAGGTTGACCATATGTTGTTACATATTATTCGAGGAAGGTCGATAAAATATAATGTAGCAAAAGAAGTTGGTATTGGAGAAGAAGATGATATAGAGGAGCAGTTAGTTCATGTGTTATATGAATACATCAAAGAATTTCAAGGAGATGTTTGAGACAATGTTTTGGATGAAGATGATATCGACAATGTACTTTTATATGAAGAACTTGAAGAAGACAAACCAAATGTAGGAGACAATGGTCCTCATGGTGATATAGACGATGATATGATTGGAAATATGAGATTGATGATGATGTTGGTATGTCTAATCCTTTCAACATCAGTTCGGAACCAGATAATATAGATGTTAATTTGGAGGAAGAATAGGATTAATGATACAAAAATGTTGAAATGTAAGAGGTATGTAAATTTTATATGTTTTTAATTGATTTTTCCTCTTTCATTTACCTTAATTTTGTTTTTTTTAGTTTGTAGCTATGCTTAATTATTACTAAATTTCTTTCAAATAAATTGTAGTAGATAAATTGGGTATGGAGAATTGAGAGTGGTGTGAGGTGTGGGATGGGAGAGGTTACATATGAGCTTCCACCTTCACATTCTTGGCCTTGTTAAATAGATAATATATTATTCTTGAAACCAATAAAAACTCATTCAAGTTTATACTATCATCTTCAATTGTTTGAGTACCCATCATTAGAGCACCTTAATTTTTTATTAAGAGATTGTGGGTTGAATTATCTCCATGCTCTCGAGGTTATGTAAATTTTCACTTCACTTAAAACTACCAATTAGTGGAAATTATGCTTTGATTAATTGACCCCTTATAGAGGGGGTTGTGAATGGGGTCAATGTTGAATTTTTTTTTATTTGTGCTTGTATGCACCAAAATTTAACATGGTTATAGTAGATGCATGTGTTAATGGTTTGGGAGAGTTTTAAGACTCAAATATGACTCACATGAAGAATTTGATAAGAAAATGACAAAATTATAAAATAAATGTGAAGGAAATAAAATTATTGATTATTTTTTAGTGTTCTTATCCCAAAGGTTTAGCTCAATTGGTCAAGTAATCGTCATTAAATCACCTTAATTTCTATTGAGAGGTCACAAGTTCAATTCTTTCCATGCTCTCGGGGTCAAGTAAATGTTTAATTCACTTAACATTTACCAAGTAGTGAAAATTATGCTTTCTTTAATTGACCTTGCACAAAGGGAGTTGTGAATGGGGCTAACGTTGAATTTTTTTTCAGTGTGTGCTTGTGTGCATTGAAATTTGGCATGGTTATAGTAGATGCATGTGTTGACTATATGGGAGGTCTTAGAAACTAAAATACGACTCACACAACAAATTCAACAATCAAATAACAAAATTAAAACATAAATGTCAAGGAGATGAAATTATTTATTATTTTCTAGTGTCCTTAACATTATCATCGTATGTATTTATCCCTGAGGGCTAGCTCAGTTGGTCGAGTACTCATCGTTAAAGTACCCTAATTCGATATTGATAGGCCACGGGCTGAATTCTCTCCATGCTATTGGCATCAAGTAAATGTTTAATTCACTTAACATTGACTAGTTAGTGGAAATTATGCTTTTATTAATTGACCCATTATATAGGGGGTTGTGAGTGGGGCCAATGTTGAAATTTTTTTCAGTTTTTTCTTATATGCATTGAAAGTTGACATGATTATAGTAGATGCATGTTTTGATGTTGTGGGAGGGTTTCAAGACTCAAATAAGACTCACATAAATAATTCAACAATCAAATGACGACATTATAACATAAATTTCAAGGAAATGAAATTAATTATATGTGTTTAGTGTTCTTATCATGGTATGTATTTAGCCCTCAAGGTTAGCTGAATAAAGTACATGTCGTTAAATCACCTTAACTTTTTATTGAGAGGAAACAAGTTCAATTCTCTCCACACTCTCAAGGTCAAGTAAATGTTCAATTCACTTAATATTTACCAATTAGTGGAAATTATGCTTTCATTAATTGACCCTCCATAGATGGGGTTGACCCTCCATTAGTTTGTTCTTGTATGCACTAAAATTTGACTTGGTTATAGTATATTCATGTGTTGACTATATGGGAGGGCTTTGAAACTCAAATACGACTCACACAAAGAATTTGAAAATTAAATGACAACACTCCCAACACTCCTTTAATAGAATTATCTCCTCTTGCATCATGTATTAATCTACTAAAAACCTCCACAAGAAGCAAAAAATAGAAATGAAGAAAACATACATCCTTGATGAAGCCCCCAAGATCCTTTGAAAAAAATTGTAGGAGAACCATTGATTAGCACAACAAATTTTTTTGAGTTAACAAACCCCATGATCCAAATAACCAAATCCAGACCCAAATGAATTTGAAGTAAAACCAACTTGAGATAAGTCCAATTCACCTTTCCATGGCCCATTTCTAAATCTAGTTTCATGACAGCCTCCAGGATTATTTTATATTTCCTGGGCTACCCCAAGAGCATTTAAGATTTTTCGATTAAAGAGAAATCCAAATCGTTTTTTAGAAAGACCCACTGACATCACTCAATCCTATTACAAGGATTTTAGCAATCTAATTATATAGCAGATTACACAAGGAGATAGTCTCGAAGTTGTTAAAATATAAAAGGGTTTGATCTCTCTGGGATAATAATTATACAAGTTACATTTAGTGCATTAGACACCCTACTCAAAACCTTGGATTCCTCCATAACTATTTGTATCTCATCATCTAGAAGACCAAAAAAACCGAGATAAAATTATACAGACAAATCATCTGGCCCTAGACTCTTCTTCTTCTTAAAACTTGAAAGAACCTCTTTTATTTACTCCCTGGAGATCGGTGCTCCAATACTGGTATTCACATCTTGGTTAAATAATTTAGGAAATAACCTTACATTCCTCATCTGCTCAAATATATGACTAGCCTCTAGCTCTCTGAAAAAAGCTTCAAAATGTTCCTCCCCTTATCTCAAGAGCTCACTAAAGGATCTAAGTTTTGTTCCATTAGATCCATCGAGCTCTCGAATAGTATTTCATGCCTTCCTTTGTAGCAAATTTATGAAAACAATTATGTTACCTTCACCCTTTTCTAACTAAATGGCTCAGCATTTCAAATGCTAAGTCCAATCCTTAATTGGTAGTAGATGAGATTTTTGTTCTTCCAAAACTTTCAACTCTTCCTCTACCTCCTTCAAGAATATCTTCAACATATTTTGAGAGAACAATTTTCCAAGTTTCTCCTTTGTTTCAATAATGGTGCTTGAAATTTAACCCTTTGATGAAATTCTTCAAAATCCATAACATTGAATAATTTGGGTTGATGTTTCTAATAAGCAAGTGTGGTTGATTCTCAAGACAATAATGAGAAATTTGATCCACTCCAAAGAAACAAATAGGGTATAGATACAAGATAAAAGGACAAACCTCAAAATATTCAAGAGCCATAAAAAAGGGTCAAACACCAAAACCCTTTGGTTTTTGTACCATTTGTAAAAAAGACATTTCACACACTTTATACTTTTGGGTGCTAGGTTTAAAGAAAAATTAACAAATTGTATCTTAAATTGCGTAAAAATCCAAGTTCGTACAAGGATCACTAGAGCCACACTAAACCATGATCATATGAGGTAGAAATATTTTTTTTACAACAAGGATTGATATCATAGGCATACAAAAGCGAGTAGAAAGAAAGAAAGAGATGAGAATACATTGCAATGGGGGTACAAAGCCAATCGCTGAAGGTGATGAGGCCCATGTAAGAGGACAACCAATAACCCAGTTAGAAACCACCCATCCAATCGCAAGAAAAGTATGTCAATAAGGACAATCAATATTTCTAGAGCTATAGCTCCATTAATGCATAGGAAGCATATGCCACCCAGTGTATTTTGTAATTGGTTAAATACAAAGGGTGGCATATACTTCCCCCATGCATTAATGGAGCTATAGCTCTAGAAATATTGATAGTCGTCAATAACCGAATAGTAAGTAGACATGGGAGCCAAGCAAAGAGACAATCGAGCAACAGATGACAGACACAAAGGGTTCCAAGAAATTGATTAACATGAACCGACAATAGTTGCAGTGGCACATAGACATGATACAACTAATAAGGGTCAAGTGAATCACACAACAAAAAAATTAGTATTTATTCCCCAGTTCGATTGACAGACAAGATTTCTCATGACTAAGATCAACAGCCAAACACGCCAACCAGTGTGCGAGGGTTTCAAGGAGAGGCCGTATAGTAATGGAGAAGTGGGCGCAACAATTGAACTAGGTGTGGTGGCACCGAGTTGCAAAAGGTGGCTCAGGGGTAGCGTGGAGAAAGGGGTCATGAAAAATGCACTAGAAGAATACACAAATTTGTAAGACAGATGACAATGAACAAGTCAGTGTTGGAATAATTGTATCTGTCAAGGGTGAGACAGTAAGGTGAAACCTTGTATTGTCTAATTTGGAGATGGAAACAACCAGTATAAGGTTTGAGGACATGTTGGAGGGTGCTTGTAATTTCATTCCATGTAATGAGACATTAACATTAGTTCTCATGGAAAACAACTTATGAGAGTTTGTAAAAACTCGAGTTACACCTCCAAAAAATGTTAAAACATTGGTTTCTCATAATTTGAAGGATGTGGTGAAGGATCACGTGATTACTCAAATATCAAAAGAATGCTTTGATCATTTTATAGCTTAGTTATCACTAAAATAGGAAAACGATGTTGAGGGAAAAGTTAAGAAACACCAAGATGCCTAAATTAGACATAGTGGCATCATATCTCACTAGGATTCAATGTGTTTGAGATGAATTTTGGGTTGTTGGGATAGCCATGTTAGAAGAGGAGCTTGTAACGATAGCCTTGAGCAAGTTCACAAAAAAATTGGCTACCTTTCCGATAGTTGTTCTAACATAGAAGAAACTACTTGATTGGAGGAAACTATCAGATGAATTCACTCACAAATCAATATGGGAGAAATCGTTGTCTAGTTGACTACATAAGATTTGGGATGATGAGAATCCTTCTCTTACTAGTTGGGAAATGAAGAGCAAAGGTTTGAGAAACAAGAGTTAGGAATCAACCTCACAACCAAAGAAGAAGAAGTACTTGACTAAGGTCAAGTATGTTTCTTGTCATGAGATGTGACACTATGCTTCACAGTGTCTACAAAGGAAGAAAGGTGGAAATATTATGTAGTCAATTGTAGTTGTGTTGGCAGAAACTCAGGAATTCTTTTCCAAGATTTTTAAAACTGAGTTCACACTTATTTCCTACTTTTCTTTAGGCATCTCACCAGTTGGTGTGTAGCTCCTAGTTAGTGGATCCACACAACATATGATAGGAGTATGAGAGTTGTTTGACAACCTAAACAAGTGGGACTGAGAACTACATGTGGATTTTTGTGTTGCTACCAAACATGCAGTGAAGGGGGTTGGAACAATGAAATTCTAGGTTGAGTCGAGAGGTAGGTTGGAGGTGAAAGATGTGTTGTGGGTGCCAGATATTAGGTGGAGTTTAATCTTATTATCTATTCTAGAGAAGGGGTTTTGTGTAGTGTTCCAACATGGATAAGCACTTATCAAACCCGTAGGATCTAACTTTAACAAGGGCCACATTATTGGAGTTAGAGAAAATTATATAGGCTAAAGGGATAGCCTATTTGAGAAATGCAAAGAAGAAAATCAATGATAGAGAAGAGGGATCAAGTAGCTCCAAAGGTTGAGAAACTCTGAGGGAGCCATCCTTTAGGTTCATGTGGGGAGGAGAAATCAATAGATTCCTCCAAGTCTTTCAAGAAGGTCTCTTGGACCTTACAAGATGTTCAAGAGCATGAGGTTTCTAGGAACTAGTCCAAGCAAAGTAGGACTTCAAGAATGTTTCAAAACAAAGTGGCAGGGAAGGCTTCTAGTTCCGATGGGGAAGCAATGGAATTAGATGTAGTTCTAGGATCAAAGCCAGTTCCAAGGGGTAGAACTACCTCCATTTCTAAGAGGAAGTGTTGATGTTTGTAGCTCGGGAAACTACTTTTGCATAGGCCTAAGTGTGTAAGCGCGTGAAAGTCACCCAAGGTATCCTTAAGACACTTGCTTAAGTGTGAGAAAGTTGTTAATGCACAATTATTGTGTTGGATAATTAAGTTAAAGAAACTTAGGAAAACTAAAATAATTTACTTTAGTGATTATGTTCTAGTCACAGTTGTTGATCTAAAGTGTGGCGAGATCTAATCTCAATCTTCAATCACTTTGGAGTTTTGAGTTATGGATTTATCTCAATGTAAAGTGATAAAAGAAAGGCTAAGGAGAGGAGAAATATACAACATACAATGACACTAGCCTTTGAGAAAGAGAGTTTTCAATTAAAGAGTGTCATATTGTAGTGTGTTGGGTCCAAGGAAGTGTAGAATGGAATCATTGGATATACAAATAAATAAAAGAGATCAAGGACTGATCTAGGGACATATCTACTAGATGAGATCTAGAGCACTTTGTATCTGTAATTTTCTTGGTTGAGCCATTATCCCTAGACAAGAACCTAAGTAATTTCAAACTTAATGAAGAAATGTTGATAGGGAAGAATATATTTATGCTATTGTGATTGAAATGGCTGTGTAATTTTTTCTTCTACTAATTGTGTTAAGAATTCAGTTATCCTTTCATTCAATAGATCAAAAATTTGCTAATTTAATAAATTGTCAGGTGCTAGGTTCAAGGAAAAATTAACAAATTCCTTAAAAGATTTTAATTTCAATTTTAAGATAAAAAAATTTCATCTTGAGATACCTAGGGGGACATCAGATGGAGTAATACCTCCATCAATAACTTCAAGTGAAAATATCCTCTTATATTTTTTTAGAATAGAGCTGATAGCGGGGAGAGTTGTGCCTAGACTCAAGATTGGGTGAAGAGACTCAACATTGGGTGAAGAGTTATCCATTTCCAAAGATGGTATAACAGGGAACTCAAAAGGACCTAAAACAAACCCAACTCATTAGCACCCCCGCCAAGCAAGGAGAAAATTCCTTCGATGCCTCTTGAGTAGGAACAATAGGCACAAAGAAGGGATTAAATTTTAAAAATACACTTCCTTGAAAGCAGGAGGAGAAGACTTGCACACAACTTCATCATCATTTTGTCGAAAACTTCTTCTGGGTCATCTGATTATCAATACTATAGGCTCTTGCATTACATGTTTCAAGGGTCTATGGTCAAGTTGTAGATATTGGCTCACCTAGGAAACTTTAGGGATCTTAGAATGCATGACACCTCATCAGGTGTCTAACCTCACTTCACATGAAACATCTAAAGAGTATTTTCCAATAGTCAATCTTTTCAAGAATCAATCAGGACTAGACTACAATTCCAATTTTAGCAAAATCCCTTGTCTAAGATCCAACTAAATGAGAACCCTAGCCACCCTATTGTCCTCATCACCAAGAATAGATTCATCGATGAAGATGAACTTGCCCTAAATGTTGGAAACCATTGCAAAAGTATGGGCCAACCAGAGGTTCAAAGGAAACTGAGGAAGTAATACCCAGATATGTTGAATCACAGATGGCTCAGACCTTGGAGCAAACTTGGATTCCATATTTTAAGACTAGCCTCGACTAGCCATGAGCAGTAGATGTATTGGTTCAAGAATCGATACTAAGTCTGATATGAAAATATGGCATACATCAAAGTAACATGGCATACATGTGCCAGGGATAAAATTAAGCAATGATATTATATTATAATCAAGTTATTAGGTTCCACCATATTTTTCATTAAGTCCTTTTGGCACTTTCTTCGTAATTTTGTTTTACCATGCGTTAAAATGCTCATGGGGAACAACCATCATTGCATTCCTCAAAATATTAGTCTGTACCTCATAATGTTAGCCTGTATCTCATATGAATGTGCTATAATGACAAGAAAATAGTAATAACAAATTTGTTTCATTAAACTGTAAAGTTGGAATCGAGAAATGTTTTTTAGGTTATTAGAATTAGGTGTTATAGGTTGAAATTTCTATTGGTCACCTTAGTAGAGTTAAATAATACAAACCGGAACGATGTCCTTTTCATCATGTATGAGAGGAATACAATGTGTATGTTGTATTAGTTCCATTTCCTATCTCCTTTACATGCAGTTGCCTTGCATCTACAAAGTTGCTTCAATGTTTAACTCATTTCAAAATGACATTTATTTTCATCAGTTTAGTTGTTCTCTTATTAAAGTGAAAACTTTTGTGGCTTTTTTATTTTGAGAAAACTAATAGTTCCCTTTAATCATCTGCTCCAACTCAATATTTGACTGTGATTCTATAAATTTTATCGACATAAGTTATCATGTTTATTTCATAATCTGAACCTAGAATTCATAAAACAGACATGGAACTGGTCAATAAATAGAATCACAATTTTTTTTATTTAATTCTACAAATTAATTTCATAAATAGTATTTTCCTTTTGCAAGTTAGATTTTATCAATGCTTTCCAACAAGAAGTAGATGGTTAGTGGAAAATGATCATTCTGTAATTCATATATGATTAGCCTTTAAGTATATAACCATTGCTAAGACTGATTCAACTAGATTTGAGTTTATGAAGTATGGTGTGTTTTCTTTATGGAAATTCTTTTTCAAGTATCAAAGCTTTCTAACAACAGCGATAATAATTCATGGAAAATGATGCTAGGAGATAACCCAATGACAACAAGATCCCTACTTAATTTAGCATAATCAATGTTAAGTACATGAACATTTCTAGGATTGATTAAGCTTGATTTTGATTGATAAAGTGTGGTATGTTTCATTTATGCAATTTATTTCATAAATTAGGATAAGCATTAAACATTCTAGATAGATCATACTACAAGCAATCTAATTCGACACGTGTTTGAAATTCACAAGTATATGAACTTAAAATCGATTATAAAATGTTACATAATTTATGCAAATAAATTACCTAACACAAAGGCTATTCGTATAGCCTACTACTTACTAAATCACCTCCCATAACTTCATTAGATGGTGGAATTCCTGAAAAGTTGATGCAAGAGCATCAGAACACGCTTAATCAAAATTTAAATTCAAAGTTGTGAAAGGGGAAATGTGGACAATCACTGTAAACCAAGGCAAATTTTGTTTAAATAGAGCTAAATTGATGGAATTGACAAGTCTCTAGAAGTTTTGATTAAATGTAATTATCTTCCATGTATGTGAATAGATATAATTAAGGGTTTGATTGAGTGATTGTGGGAGAAACTCATGAATCCTAAACGATTCCTCCCTTGTAATTTACTATATAAGAGAGTCTGTGTTGTGTGAAAGGGATAGATAGGGTATGCAATGTAGCCGCAGGGCAATTTGTGACTCGAGTCTTGAGGCCTTAGCCTATAATAGAGTTCTGTTTATAATTGAAATATGTGTGTTATTATACATCTAGGCGAAATCTGGATTTGTGTGTCTGTGTATTGTTTACATATACATTATTTACTGTAAGTTGATAAATATGCATGTGCGAGTGTAAGGGACAAAGTTCCTATGAACTTCACCTTAGATAAAGTGTGGAAGAGATAGATTTGTGTTGAAATGTGAATTCCACTAATAAGCGAATGAGAGATCTGTTGGATTTGAGAACAGATCAATGGAGGAGATTTTCAATCGAAATCAGAGTCGATTGAATAGCACAACCGAAACCGTTGAATTTGCCAGATCGACAAATAATAATGATGGAAGAGGAATGGTGTATATTAACACCGCATGTTAGCAGAAGGATAGAGTTTTCTTGGAAAGACGGTAAGCGGTATCTCGTGCACCCTAAAATTTGTAACCGATATTTCTAAATTCTATGCGATTAACCTTAGCGGTCGACACGTAGCACAAGAAAACGACTTTTCTCATGTGCTCTCGACTTGATATTGGTCATGCAAGATTTCATGCGAGATTGTGCGATAGTCATTGGATTGAGCAGGATTGATCAACGGTGGAGATCGGCCAAGCTAGTTGGCGAGCGGTTGACACAATAGCCATTGGATCTGAAGGAGTGAAATCGACGGTGTGGATTGAAGTGCCTGACAAAGGGAAAAGTCAAAGAAGGATCAATGGTGATTGATTAGGTTTGTTTTGAAGTCCGTTGATTAAATTGCTTCCGACGTATTTCATGGGCCCATAACCCACACGTGAGAATTATCTAAAGATGTAGTTTTTCTTTCATCAAAGTGGTATCAGAGCAGGGAAAGGTTTCGTACGAGAAAGAGTTTGCATGCAAAATAAGGAGGTACATTTATGTTGAAGATTAGAGAGTTTACGGTATTTATATTTTCGTACAGATAGCGACAGAAAAAGGTGAGAAGATTGCAACAACCTAGAGTGAGGAGTGCTCAAATGGTTCCAAAGAAGAGAGAACCAAAGAGATGTCGAAAGATTAAGCTTAGAGGAGAGAAGCTTGGTGAGGTATCGTGTAGCAAGGAGGACTTGTTACTGCAGAGGTTTTGTTGCAGCTCATGGAAAGATCATAAAGGCAATTTCACAAAGGATGTGGGTAGAATTGCTAAGGGATGAAGAAGGCATATGACCAGGAGGTCATAAATTTTTTGTACCTCGGGAGTCTGATGCAGGAGCATCAGAACACCCTTAATCAAAATTTAAATTCAAAGTTGTGAAAGGGGAAATGTGGAAAATCACCATAAACCAGGGAAAATTATGTTTAAATGAAGCTAAATTGATGGAATTGACAAGTCTCTAGAAGGCTTGATTAAATGTAATTATCTGCCATGCATGTGAATAAAGAGATTTAGGGGTTTGAT
This sequence comes from Pinus taeda, assembly GCA_000404065.3. NCBI lineage: Eukaryota > Viridiplantae > Streptophyta > Pinopsida > Pinales > Pinaceae > Pinus > Pinus taeda. Next base: position 49,495 of record APFE030429634.1, on the reverse strand, counting down.
TGAGCGATTGTGGGAGAAACTCATGGATCGTAAACGATTACTCCCTTTGTAATTTCCTATATAAGAGAGTATGTGTTGTGTGAAAGGGATAGAAAGGGTATGCAATGTAGCCATAGGGTAATTTGTGACTCAGGCCGTGACACCTTAGCATGTAATCAAGTTCTGTTTATAATTGAAATACGCATGTTATTATACATCTAGGAGAAATCTAGATTTGTGTGTTTGTGTATTGTTTACATATACATTCTTTACTGTAAGTTGATAAATATGTAAGGGATGAAGTTCCTATGAACTTCGCCTTAGACAAAGTATGGCAAAGATAGATTTGTGTTGAAATGTGAATTCCACCGATAAGCAAATAAGAGATCTATGGGATTTGAGAACAGATCAACGGAGGAGAGTTTCAATCGAATCCGGAGTCAATTGAATAGCACAACATAAACCATCGAATTGGCCAGATCAATGGATAATAATGACGGAAGAGGAATGGCGGAGATTAACACCACATGTTAGGAGAAGAATGGAATGGTCTTGGAAAGACAGTAAACGGTATCTCGCATGCCCTAAAAGTTGTAACCAATATTTCTAAATTCTATGCGATTAACATTAGCGATCGACATGTAGCATGAGAAAACCACTTTTATCGCGTGTTCTCAACTTGATATCGTTCATGCAAGATTTCACGCGAGATTGCACGATAGCCATTGGATCGAGCAGGATTGATCAACGATGGAGATCAACCAAGCTAGTTGGCGAGCGAGTGATGCGATAGCCATTGGATCTGAAGGAGTGAAATCGATGGCATGTATTGAAGTACCTGACAAAAGGGAAAATTTAAAGAAGGACCGATGGTGATTGGTCAGGTTTGTTGTGAATTCTGCTGATTAAATTTCTTCTGATGTATTTCGTTGGCCCATAACCCACACGCACGAATTATGTAAAGATGTTGTTTTTCTTTCATCAAAGTGGTATTAGAGCAAGGAAAGTTTCCTACGAAAAAGAGTTTGCATGCAACAGCTATGTTGAATATTGGAGAGTTTATGGTCTTTATATTGTTATATGGATAGCGACAAAAGAAGGTGAGAAGATTGCAAAAACCTAGAGCTAGGAGTGCTCAAATGGTTCCAAAGAAGAGAGAACCAAAGAGATACTAAAAGACTAAGCTCAAAGGAGAGAAGCTTGGTGAGGTATCATATAGCAGGGAGGACTTGTTACTGCAGAGGTTTTGTTGCAACTCACAGAAAGATCATAAAGGAAATTCCTCAGAGCATGTGGATAGAATTTCTAAGGGATGAAGAAGGCATATGACCAGGAGGTCATATATTTTTTGTACCTCGGGAGTCTAATGCAGGAGCATCAGAACACCCTTAATCAAAATTTAAATTGAAAGCTATGTAAGGGGAAACGTGGACAATCACTGTAAACCGAGGCAAATTATGTTTAAACAGAGCTAAATTGATGGAATTGAAAAGTCTCTAGAAGGCTTGATTAAATGTAATTATCTGCCATGTATGTGAATAAAGAGATTTAGGGTTTGATTGAGCGATTGTGGGAGAAAATCATGGATCGTAAACGATTCCTCACTTTGTGATTTCCTATATAAGAAAGTATGTGTTGTGTGAAAGGGACAGATAGGGTATGCAATGTAGCCGCAGGGAATTTGTGACTTGGTCCGTGAGGCCTTATCCTGTAATCGAGTTCTGTTTATAATTGAAATATGTGTATTATTATACATATAGGAAAAGTATAGATTTGTGTGTCTGTGTATTGTTTACATATACATTCTTTATTATAAGTTGATAAATATGTGTGTGCGAGTGTAAGGGACAAAGTTCCTATGAACTTCACCTTAGACAAAGTATGGTGGAGATAGATTTGTGTTGAAATGTGAATTCCACCGATAAGCGCATGAGAGATCCATTGGATATGAGAACAGATCAATAGAGGAGAGTTTCAATTGAAACCGGAGTAGAATGAATAACACAGCGGAAACCATCGGATTGGTCAGGTCGATGAATAATAATGATAGAAGAGGAATGGCGGAGATTAACACCACACGTTAGCAGAAGGATGAAATGGTCTTGGAAAGATGGTAAGCGGTATCTCGTGCACCCTAAAAGTTGTAACTGACATTTCTAAATTCTACGTGAATAACCTTAGCAGTCGACACGTAGCACGAGAAAGCCACTTTTCTCATGCGCTCTCAACTTGATATCGGTCGTGCAAGATTTCATGCTATATTGCATGATAGGCATTGGATCGAGTGGGATTGATCAACAGTGGAGATCGGCTAAGGTAGTTAGTGAGTGGGTGATGCGATAGCTATTGGATCTGAAGGAGTGAAATCGACGGGGTGGACTGAAGCGCCTGACAAAGGGGAAATTCAAAGAATTACTAACTATGATTGGTCAAGTTTGTTGTGAAGTCTAATGATTAAATTGCTTCCGACGTATTTCGTGGGCCCATAACACACACACGCGAATTCTCTAAAGATGTAGTTTTTCTTTCATCAAAGTGGTATCAGAGCAGGGAAAGGTTTCCTGCGAGAAAGAGTTTGGGTGCAAAAGAAGGAGGTACATTTGGGTTGAATATTGGAGAGTTTATGGTCTTTATATTGTCATACAGATAGCAACAGAAGAAGGTGAGAATATTGCAACAACCTAGAGCCCGGAGTGCTCAAATGGTTCCAAAGAAGAGAGAACCAAAGAGATGCCGAAAGACTAAGCTCAGAGGAGAGAAGCTTGGTGAGGTATTGTGTAGTAGGGAGGACTTGTTACTGAAGAGATTTTGTTACAGCTCACGGAAAGATCATAAAGGAAATTCCACAAAGGATGTGGGTATAATTGCTAAGGGATGAAGAAGGCATATGACCAGGAGGTCACAAAATTTTTGTACCTAGGGAGTCTGATGTAGGAGAATTGAAACACCCTTAATCAAAATTTAAATTCAAAGCTGTGAAAGGGGAAATGTTGACAATCACTGTAAACCAGGGAAAATTCTATTTAAACATAGCTAAATTGATGGAATTGACAAGTCTCTAGAAGGCTTGATTAAATGTAATTATCTGCCATGCATGAAAATAGAGAGATTTAAGGGTTTGATTGAGCGATTATGGGAGAAACTCATGGATCGTAAACGATTCCTCCCTTTGTAATTTCCTATATAAGAGAATCTGTATTGTGTGAAAGGGATAGATAGGGTATGCACTATAACTGCAGGGAAATTTGTGACTCAGGCCGTGAGGCCTTAGCCTATAATCGAGTTCTATTTATAATTGAAATATGTGTGTTATTATACATCTAGGTGAAATCTAGATTTGTGTGTTTGTGTATTGTTTACATATACATTCTTTACTATAAATTGATAAATATGTGTGTGCGAGTGTAAGGGATGAAGTTCCTATGAACTTTGCCTTAGACAAAGTATGGCAGAGATAGATTTGTGTTGAAATGCGAATTCCACCGATAAGCGAACAAGAGATCAGTTGGATTTGAGAAAAGATCAATGGAGGAGAGTTTCAATCGAAACTGAAGCTGATTGAATAGCACAACGAAAACCGTCAGATTGGACAAATCAACGGATAATAATGACGAAAGTGGAATGGCAGAGATTAACGCCACTTGTTAGTAGAAGGATGGAGTGGTCTTGGAAAGACAGTAAGTGGTATCTCGGATGCCCTAAAATTTGTAACTGATATTTCTAAATTCTATGCGATTAACCTTAACAGTCGACATGTAGCACTAGAAAACCACTTTTCTCGTGCACTCTCAACTTGATATCAGTCGTGCAATATTTCACACGAGATTGTGTGATAGCCGTTGGATCGAGCAAGATTGATAAACGGTGGAGATCAGTCAAGCTAGTTGGCGAGCAGGTGTCGTGATAGCTATTGGATCTGAAGGAGTGAAATAGACGGCATGGATTGAAGCGCCTAATAGAGGGAAAACTCAAAGAAGGACTGACGGTGATTGGTCAGGTTTGTTGTGCAGTTTGATGATTAAATTTCTTCCGACATATTTCATGGGTCCATAACTATTGGGCTGGTTGCAGGTGTTAAGGATAATTTTTTGAAACCAGAAATGATTTCTTCAAGCTCGGGTGGAACTTCTTCTTAGATTTCCTTTGGAATATCAGTTATCAGCCTCCAGTTTTAGTTATTCTGCTAAAATAGCAAAACTATTTAATTTACCCGTAATATGGCAAACTTCCACCTTTTCCACGGAATCAAAAGGAAATAAAACTACAATTGATATCCTTATCATGTCCGAAATTCCATAGCCCTTTGGTGCATTACATCTCCATCGTTGATCTCTTCCTCAATCCGACAGTTATCGCTTCAACCACTCATCAATAGCTTGGGCGATCTCCACCGTTGATCAATCCTACTTGATCCAAAGGCTGTCACATAATCTCGCGTGGAATCTTGGCGATGTATAACAAGTTGTAAGCACGCGAGAAAAGTGGTTTGCTCGTGCTACGTGTCGGTCGTTAAGGCTAATCATGTGAATTTCCAAAATACCACTTACCACCTTGAGACGTGCGAGATACAGCTTATGCCTACGAAGACTGCTTTTCTATTATGACTAACACATGTGCTTTGTGGCACGTGATGGCCATTAGATCTGTTGGATCTGTCTATCGGATGATTCAGATCTTTTTATGGGTTTCTCACGACTTTATCAAGTTTTCCTCGTTCCACCAAGATTTAACACTTTCACCAAATTTAGTTCTTATCTATCATATTTAGGATATCGCTAACTAACTTTGTGATTTCAAATCTATCGAAGTTATTTCAATGCACATTGAATGAATATTTAGATGCTATAACAAAAGATTATACAAAACTCTAATTCTAGAGGGATCAAACTGGAAATCAAAAACACACAAAAATATTTCGAAGGAAATTAAAACCTCTAGGATTGACCATTCATGTACAGAATATACAGAGACACAGAGAGATTTCAAATTTTACAATCCAATCCTCCACAGTCAAATCCCATTACACTAATTCAAAACCTAGATAAATACCATTACATACAACAATCAGATCCTCAATCAATGGATCAAATCTGTCTAATCCTAGATAATATCTAATCTGCATGATATTCTCCTCACGAATCTCAACTAAGTATACATACTTGAATTAATTACAAGATAATTCAAATCCCTAAATTCTATCTCAAATCCTATCTAGAAATCTTTGTAAATTGATAGCTAAAGGATCCCACTCCTTTGCTTCTAAACCTTTTTTGTATTTTTGGAATAAAATTCGAAGTCTTTTGTCTTCAAGCCTCATGCTCCTGCATCAAACTCCTGAGGAAAAAATCCTTGGGCTCCTATCCATGAGATTTTCTATAAAACTGCCCAACTTTTGTAGCATGGCATCTATCATCCAGGTAGCATCAACAATTGGTTGATCCTTCCACTTGACCAAATACTAAAAATACTCCTATCCCCTTGTCTTCTTAAACAATCTCTTATCCAAAATCTTTTTGGGATGCAATACCTTTGCTATAGGTAATTGTTTTACCCAATCAACCTCTTGTTATTCTTTGTCTTCTATTGTATCATCTACATTTCCACTTTCATACCTCTACAACTCAACAACATCGATAATTAGAGATATTCCAATATCAGGGGGTAATTCAATTTCATATGAATTTGCAAAAAAATTCCTCAAGACTCTGAATGGTCCAATTTTCTTAAATTTTAACTTGTTATACTCCCTTTTTGGAAAAATTTCCTTCCTCGGGTGTGCTAAAACCAAATCTCCAACCTCAAAATTAGCTTCTCCCTTCTTCAAGTCTGCTCTGCTCTTGTACTTTATGTTGCTATCCTGTAACTGTTGTTTTTCCTATTCATTTATTGCTTGAATCTTTGAAGCAAAATCTTCTCCTTTAGCATTTCTCATTTCAGCTTTTCCCAAGTCTCTTAATTCAAACACTCCTCTTGGGTGCATTCCATAAACTATATGGAATGGACTCTGCCCTGTACTCCTGTTAAGAGAATCATTATAAGCATATTCAGCCTGTGCCAAAATTTGATCCCACTGTTTTGGATGTTCACATGCAAGACTTCTTATAATATTATCCAAGCTTCTGTTTACAACTTCAGTCTATCCATCAATTTGAGGATGATAAGTTGGACTGAAACTTAGTTCAGTACCAAGTTTCTTCCACAAGGTCTTTTAGAAATTACCAACAAATATGGTGTCTATGTCTGAAACAATGCTCTTAGGTGACCCATGCAACCTTACAATCTCCTTAAAAAACAGATTAGCAATGTGAGTAGAATCACTGGTTTTATAACATGGAATAAAATGTGGCATTTTTTAAAATCTGTCAACCACAACATAAATTGAATCATTTCCTCTTTGATTTTTTGGTAAACCCAAAACAAAATTTGTACTTACCATATCCCAAGGTCTATCTGGAATAGGTAATGGAACATACAAACCTATGTTTTGGTTCCTTCCTTTTGCATACTGACAGAATTTACAATTTTTTACATACCTCTCCACTTTAGATCTCATCTTCGGCCAAAAATAAAACCGATTCAACTACTCATAATTATTGTCTACACCAAAATGTCCTCCAAGTCCACCACTATGTTTCTCCTTGATTAAAATTTCACTCATAGAACAATTTGGTATGCACAGCTGATTTCTTTTAAACAACAATCCTTCTTGCAAGAAAAAATCCAGCCACTTACTTCTATCTAACAAAACAGTATTTTTACAAGCTTCAAATGCCTCTTTAAAATCTAAATCATTCTCATACAATTATTTAAGAAAACCAAAACCCAACACTTGAATTTGACTTTCTTGAACTAGGATACTTTTTCTGCTTAAGGTATCTGCTACCTTGTTTGATTGGCTAGTTATATGTTTTAATACAGAATTAAAAATTTGAAGATATTCTACCCATTTTGCATGTTTCTGACTAAGCTTTGGCTATTGCATAATGTACTGCAATGCATGATTTTCTGAATAAAGTATAAACTCCTTAGACATCAAGTAATGTCTCCACTTCTTCAATGACTGTAAAACTGCATTAAATTCCTTATCATAAGAAGAATATTTCTTCTTCGATTCATTCAGTTTTTCACTGAAATAAGCTATATGTTTGTCCTCCTAACTTAAAACACTGCCAATAGCTTCTCCACTAGCGTCACATTTCACTTGAAAAGGTTTATTAAAATCAGGAAAAATTAAAATAGGTTTTTCAGTGATCTTTCTTTTCAATTGATGGAAGTTCTTTTCTGCTTCAACAATCCATTTAAATGGTTGTTTATCATTCTTTATAGTGTCAATAATAGAAGCATTGTTCTTACTAAAATTCCTTATGAATTTTCTATAAAAACTAGCAAGATCATGGAAAATTCTTACCTCAAAAACAGTTTTCGGTGAAGGCCACTCTATGATCGTCTTTATCTTCTCTAGATCCATCTTTAATCCATTAGCAGAAACAAAAAAGCCCAAATATACCAACTCTTCCTTCATGAATGAACATTTCTTTAAATTTAGCAATAACTTTTCTTGTTGCAGCTTCTGTAAGACATAACTCAGATGTCTCATATGTTCCTATTTAGATCTGTTGTAAACTAATATATCATCCATATATACTATTACAAATTTACCAATAAATTCTTTCAACACTTCATTCATAGGCCTCATAAATGTACTAGGAGCATTTAATAACCCAAAAGGCATTACCATCCATTCATAGATTCCTTCATTTGTTTTAAAAGAAGTTTTCCATTCATCACCTTCTCTAATCCTTATTTGATGGTACCCACTTTTTAAATCCAACTTTGTAAAATATCTTGCTCCACTTAAACAATCCATCAAATATTCAGTTCTAGGTAAAGGAAATATGTACCTAATTGTTATTTTGTTGATTGCTCTTGAATCAGTGCACATTCTCTAGCCTCCATCTTTCTTTGGACTCAACACTGTTGGCATTGCACAAGGACTCAAACTCTTTCTAATTAGTCCTTCATCTAACAGTTCTTGAACCCATTTTCTGATTTCTTCATTTTTTGTGGGAATTATCATGTAAGCTACTTTATTTGGCAGATTTTCCCCTGGAATCAAATCTATATGATGACTGCTTTTTCTAATGGGTGGTAATTCATTAGGCAAATCATCTACAGTGATATCACAATAATTCTCCAACATCTCTTGATTTTCAATTGGAAAATCAGAAATTTTAGTGGAAGTAATTATTACCTTGGGTTTGCAAATCAATGCAAAATTTACCTCATCCTCTTCAATCTGCTGCAAGTATTCTTTTCCACTCAGCAATAGAGTCTTTGGATCATATTTTTTTGATGCATCCTCTTCTTCCATAGGTAGCAATGTATGATTAATACCATCCTTACCAAATTTGTATGTATTCTTTTTCCCATCATGCATAGCTCCTATGTCATACTGTCAAGGTCTTCCCAACAATATGTGACACACATCCATAGGCATCACATCACACAGAATTTTGTCTTTGTATCTGCCTAACTGCAACTCCATTTCACATTGTTCCTTCACTAACAACTGATCCTTTTTGAAGCCATGACACCTTGTAAGGTGTTGGATGTTTCTTTGTCTTTAAATTCAACTTTTCCACCACTTCTATAGAGACCAAATTATCGGTGTTGCCACTATCAATTACCATTTGATAGCATTTTCCTTGAACCTTGAACACAAACCTAAAAAAATTCTATCTTTGTGTTGGTTCAACAACTTCCTTTGTTGGCTTTAACAAAAATTTGTTAACTACCAAATATTCCCCTTTCTCTAGTACATTTTCTTCTTCTGACACCTTTGCTACTTCCTCTTCAGTCTGAGCAACAATTACATTTCTCTTATTTGTCCCTACGTTTTCTTGGCACTCATAGGCTTTGTGTCCCAACTTGTTACATCAGTAACATCTGATTTCTCTTCCTCTTCCTCTGCCTCCTCTTCCTCTAAAAAAACTCCTTCTACCACTTGCTTCACCTTCTGTGGGTATATATTGACTCGAGCTGCTGCTAGCTCCATCTCTAGGTGTTTTAGATCTTCCTCTACCACCTTGACTTCCTCTTCTTTGGAAAGTGCCTCTACTTCTAGCAGATTGCTTCCTCGTGAGTTTTTCTTCAGCCTTCAATATGATATGATAAGACTCTTCTACTGTTTTAGGAGACAACACACTTATCTCATCTTGGATCTCCATTATGAAACCATTTATATATCTTGCAACCTTCTCATCTGTATCTTGAATTTGTCTAGCTCTTATGCTCACTTTGTAAAATTCCTCTATGTATTCTTTCACTGTCAAAGACGTCTGTCTAAGATTCTGCATCTGTCTAAATAATGACTGTTGATAATCACTTGGAAAAAACTTACCTCTCAACTTTTCCACCATCCTATTCCACTTTTTAATTGGTTGCTTACCAAGTCTTTTTCTTTCTGCCTACACTCCATCCCACCAAAGTGTTGCATGTCCTTTCAATTTTTTGACAGCAAATTTCACTCTCTTACCTTCTTCCATTTCTTCATAATCAAATAATTTATCCATGTCATCAATCTATTCTATCAACACCTCAGGGTTTAAACCTCCTATATAAATTGTACCCTTAAGTCTAGGTTTAGATGTGGATCCCAACATTGATTTAAAGAATCTCATTTCAGGAGTAACTTCTGCATATTCCTCTTCTTCTATAGCTTCAACTTCAGGCTCACTGACATCTCCAACATCTGCATCTCCTTGATTTCCCATTTCCACTGCTCCCAATCTAACTTGCATTTGTTGCATAGCTTCCAACACTTCAGCATTTGCAACTGGTATTCCTCTTCTATGACCACCACCACGTCTTCCTCCAACTCTGAAAGCCATGTTGAATTTCTTTTTTTGATCTTTGAGATCCTACTCAGTGTCAACAAGCTGCTCTGATACCACTAATGGTGGGTTGGTCGCAGGTGTTAAGGATAATCGTTCAAAACTAGAAACGATTTCTTCAAGCTCGTGTGGAACTTCTTCTTAGGTTTCCTTTGGAATATCAGTCATCAACCACCAGTTTTAGTTATTCTGCTAAAATAGAAGAAATGTTAAATTTACCCGTAATATGGAAAACTTCCATCTTTTCAACAAAATCAAAAGGAAATAAAATTGCAATTCATATCCTTATCACGTCCAAAATTCCACAAACCTTTGACGCGTTACATCTCCACCATCGATCTCTTCCTCAATCCGACGATTATCACTTCAACTGCTCGTCAATAGCCTGGACGATCTCCACCATTGATCAATCCCGCTTGATTCAACAGTTGTCACATAATCTCACGTGGAATCTTGCGCGATGTATAACAAGTTGAGAGCACGTGAGAAAAGTAGTTTTCTCATGCTATGTGTCGGCTGTTAAGGCTAATCGCGTGAAATTTCAAAATACCACTTACCACATTGAGACCGTGTGAGATATAACTTATGCCTACGAAGGCCTCTTTTCTATTCTAACGCATGCACTTGTTGGCACGCGATGACCATTATATCTGTTGGATCTGTTGATTGGATGATTCAGATCTTTTCATGGGTTTCTCGCGACTTTATCAAGTTTTCCTCGTTCCACCAAGATTTAGCACTTTCGCCAAATTTAGTCCTTATCTATCATATTTAGGCTATCACTAACTAACTATGTGATTTCGAATATATCTAGGTTATTTCAATGAACAGTGAATGAAGATTTAGATGCGATAACACAAGATTATACAAAACGCTAATTCTAGAGTGGCCAAACTAGAAATCAACAACACACAAAAATATTTCGAAGGAAATTAAAACCTCTGTGATTGACCATTCATGTACAGAATATATAGAGACATAGAGAGATTTCAAATTTTACAATCCAATCCTCCACAGCCAAATCCCATTACACTAATTCAAAAATTACATAAATACCATTACGTACAACAATCAGATCCTCAATCAATGGATCGAATCTGTCTAATCCTAAATAATATCTAATCTACGTGATATTCTCCTCACGAATCTCAACTAAGTCTACATACTTGAATTAATTACAAGATTATTCAAATCCCTGAATTCTATCTCAAATCTTATCTAGAAAGCTTTGTAAAGTGACAGCTAAAGGATCCCACTCCTTTGCTTGTAATTTTTTTTTTGTATTTTTGGAATAAAATTCGAAGTATTTTGTCTTCAAGCCTCATGCTCATGCATCAATAACCCACACGCGCGAATTTAATAACCCACATGTGCGAATTCTCTAAAGATGTAGTTTTACTACATTAAAAGCTATGGACCAATAAGGAGTTATGCTATATTCATTTGAAAATTTTTAGTTGTGAAGCATATGTGCATATTGAACCTAAAGCGTAGAGGTCCAAGTTGGATGAAAATTAATTGAAATGCACTTTTCTATGATATGTTGATAATGATTTAGGTTACTAGTTGTGGGATCCTCTAAAAAGGAGAGATATTAAAAGTAGGGATGTCATTTTTATTGAACAATTGCTTAAAATTATTGATAAATGTGTGGAAGCACAAAAAATTGTTGAAATTAAAGAACAAGAAGAAAATCATCCACCATTACAGGAATTGTTTAGGAAATAATGAATAGTCATTGCAATAAAATGAAAATGAGGAAGAAGAAGAAGAAGAACATAAAACAAAATAATATCCATTTAGAAAATCCCACCACAAAATTTATTAGTTCATGGCTCTACCAAACCAGATTGGCCTTTACAAGATATTCATCTTCAGAATATATTTTATTGATTAATAAAGGTGAATGTGCTTGTTTTCAAGAAGCATATGAAGGAGAAAATAGTATCAAATGGAAAAAGGCTATGCAAGAGCTAAAAGCCATATATGATAATAAGACATGGGAATTAGATGAACGACAAAAAGGAAGAAATGTTTTAAAGAAGAAGTAGGTGTATCAAATAAAACATGAATATAAGGAAAATAAACAAATATTTAATGTGAGACTAGTGGTTAAAGGATTTGAGGAAGAAGAAGGTATCGAATTTATAGAACTTTTTTCCTCAATTGTCGAAATGTCATCGATAAAAGTAGTACTTGGTATTGTAGTTGCTCTATATTTAGAATTGGAGCAAATAGATGTCAATTTAGTCTTCCTAAATGGAGATTTATAAGAAGGATACAAATGGAGCAACCATAAGGATTTATTGAAAAACGTAGATAAAATTTAGTTATAGTTTCAAGAAGTGTGTATACAAGTTGAAACAAGCCTTTCATCAATGGTATAAGGAATTTTTTTGTTTTATGTGTGTGTGTGTGTGTGTGTGAAAATTGAAATTTCACTATGTTATTAGTCTACGTTGATGACATGTTAATTATTGAAAAATATAAGTTGATGATTTATAGGTTTAAATAAGAATCAAAGAATGTCTTTGCAACGAATAATTTAGGACTAGAAAGATATATTTTTTGGATGCAAATTATACATGACAAGAAAAGAAAGAAACTTTTCCTATCATAACAACAATACCTTGGACATGTATTAGAAATTTTTAATATGGATGATGTAAAACCTCTAGGTACACCGCTTGCTTCTCATCTTAAATTAACAACTAAGAAATTCCCCACTAGTATTCAAGGAAAAGAAAAAATGACCAATATTCCATATGTTTTAAAAGTAGGAAGCATAATGTATGCAACAATATGCACTTGGCCTGACTTTGCACATTTAGTGGGAGTGTTAAGTAGGTTTCTTGCAAACCCAGGAAAGGAAGGTTAGAATGTAGTTAAATGGATTTCAAGATACATTACAAGCTCAATTGATTATTGTTTTTGGTGACAAGGTACTAATACCTTGTAGGAATGATTTCCATATGTTTATCTAGTAGGTGATGCAAATTTTATAAAATCCACAATTGACTACTTTTATACTTTTGCATGGGTTACAATCTCATGGGTATTAAGATTGCAAAAGGTGGTGACTCTTTCTACCACTAAGGATATGTATATTGCAGCAACTAATGCATGCAAGGAAATTCTTTGAATGAGGAGGTTCTTGGAGGAACTAACTCTGCTTAAAGAAAATTATGTATTGAATTGTGATAGTTAAAGTGCAAGCCATCTTTCCAAAAATATTTCCTTTCATTCTAAGACAAAGCACATTGATGTCAAATATCATTGGATTCATCAAGTACTAGATGAAGGATTACTACAATTGGGGAAAACACACACGTAAGACAACACAATTGATATGTTGCCAAATAGTTTTCCAAGGGATAAGTAGGAGCTTTTTAAAACCTTCATTGGCCTGATGCAAATGTGATGAAAGTGTTTTTGGATTAGAACTATTAGAAAATTATATATTACAAAGCAATGGAACACATAAAATATATTGTAGAAATTTAAACACATAAAACAAGAGAGACACAGATATATGTGGTTCACCCAATTTGTGCTATGTCCATGGGAAACAGCCAGTCCTTCCTTTTATATTATCTAACAAACTGAAGAGATACAACCTACAGCAGATTTGTTGTAATTCCCTCTTTGCTCTCACACAGTCTCCTCTCTCTTTCTATCTCAAAATATAGATCTACATAGACACAATGCAATTCCCTCATATATAGTGAGGGGTTTCCTTCTAGGGAGAAAAACCGTAAATTAAACGTAACTTCTACCATCATATCTCTGCCCAATGAACAACCCAGATTGACTACAAAATTACAACATTTTACAAGGAAATTTTACATCTATTTTTAGCTTCGGGGGCGCTGCACTCCTAAATATCATTGTCACCCCCCCTGGACTCCCCTTGCAGCGCAAATATTATGGGTGGCATTTCCGCCACATTACGAATTGGGGTCCGATGCGGTGATACCTCTTAATAAAGAAGATAATCAAGATCCACACCCAACAAGATCAATATCAAGGAAATATAAACAATAGAAATCATATTCACCCAAGCTACTATTTGGTCTCAAGTTATAGATTTTGGTATGTGGAGACCAAATAAAATGAAAATAAAAATACAATACTTTTATGACTTCTTCATACTTCTAGAATGTTACGTTGACCTTGCCTCGGGGAATGATTCAAAATAGTTTAGTCTATAGTAGTGATTCTAGGCCCATTGTTTTTTGTAAACCATGGTATTGTGTCCGTTGTATTTGTCTACTTTCTTATATGAGAGCCCATGTATATGTATTTTTTCTCACACAAGGGACAAACAACACTAAGCTAAACTTATGCTTCATGTGTTTTTTTCATTAAAAAAAGTTTCTTATCCTTTCTCTATGGTTTCCCATGTAAAATTTGTGGTATTTTATTGTTGTTTATTTCTATCATTTTTATTATTATTGGTGTTTTTAGCATGAGATTTGTTTAATTTTATTATTGATTGTAGTTCATTTTCTAACATTATCCAATGTCATAAGTATAATTTTCAAGTAAATCCATAGTTTATAGGTAATATTTATAAGGATAAATACATTATGGGATATATTATCTCAAATGCTAACTATGACGAAGATTAAGATGCCACAATTTGTGTTTTTAGGGAATATTGTGTGTCAGTTACTTGAAGTAAGTTTATGCATAAACCTTCCAATTTTTATTTTGAATCAAATGAATTTCAGTGGCATTGTTCCAAGCTTCAAGAGACAAGTCAAAGGTGTTGGTCGACATAAGAAAAGTGATGGGCACATGATCTGCAATTCAATGTGCATAATTATTTATTTATTGTACTTGGTTTCCAACTACAAAATATTAGTATTGTCACAAGACATCATAATACAAATGAGTGTTACATCTAAAAGAAATTGAGGCTACAAATGCAATCTAAGAGGTTGTGTCAAAATATAATACTAAACTCATCTTAAACCCATATCTACTATGCCCTACTAAGAACTCAAAAATTTTAATGTGTATCTTTTAATAATTTAATTCCATATCATCTATTAGTTCCATGTAATCTATCAATTCCTTCAGATTAAATTATTAAAGAAATTACACATTAAGAAATTTGATCCCTCTAGCTATTTGATATATCTATGTTTAAGATTAATCTAGACTAGTTTGATGTTTTTAGATGTTTTCAATAAATATTTATTTAGTTATTTATTTTTTATTTGTTAATATAATGTTATGGTGTGTTCATTCATGACAACATCTCCTCATGTTGGTTCATAGTGCACCTCCCTATTCTACTCTCGATGCAATCACAATCACCACCCAGGGTTGAATCATTAAAACTTTATATACCATTGATAAACTGCAAATAAACAAATTCCTATATTTGTATAAGATGAATATTCTGGTTGAAAATCAACAAAACATTTCTTTTCATAAAGCTTCATTTTATGAGTTTCAATGGTTTATAAATTATTTTGGACATTCCAATGGTTAGCTCACCAAATTATATCTAAACCTAAAATTATTACAATGAGTTTATGCTCTATTGTGTGACTATTTTTTGTACTTTTAACACTTTGCAAAAAACAAACACATCATTTGGATTCTTTAATCACTACAACATGTGAAATAAATTATAAGTAAAGACACAAATATGGAACAAAAATATCTACTCTACTATCCCATGAGGGAACAGTCACATTCAATGAAGGATAGCGTCATCCATATTCTTATATAATGGAGATTATAATATAAATCACACATCTTTCCATGCTTAATATGAAGATATGGAGCACTAAAATAGTCCACTATGGTTATTTAAGATGTGTTTCAATCCATCTACTATATTACCATCTCCTCCATATTCATGCTCATACTATGGAACAAGAGGCTAAAAGTGAACCCTTTTCCCTCATTCTGCTAGGTTTTTAATAAATAGAACTACGTTGAATTTTAGGGATTCAACAGCCTCTTGGAAATTTATGATACTTCAAAAGTCTCTAGTGGCTTCCCACGTGTTGATATATCCCTGCATTTAATTATTGCAAGCTAACATGGTCACCACTTGGACATGTGAGAAATATTTGGACTATTACTATGTTGGGGCCATAACCTTTGCATGTGAATACCTCATTGGAAAAATATCAATGTGAAAACAATTTTCGCCTTGGGTTAGAAAAGCTAGTGGAAACCCTCCCACAAGAACCAAAAAACACTATGTAATGCTCTAAAAATGTGTTGAAAATTAGTCACACATTTTACAAAATAAGCATTATTTAAAACGTTCCAAATCCTAATCAACCCCATTTAGAGAAATCAACCCCATTTAGAGAATTAATAAATTCATATGGCCCCTATGTAGATATTTTTTGGATCATCACTCTCAATTTTGGGAGGCTTTTAATCTCCAAAATATTTAGATTTGAAGGATATGAAGAAACAACTCCCCAATATTATCTTTGGATTACCATTCAACCTTAACTAGTAAATGACCTTTCAATCTCACTCGCCAAATTCCTTTTTGACTCCTTCGATTCATTATGATTTTTTTTTTAACGAAGTTACCAACTTAATGAGAATTGTGACCTCAAAATGAGAACTCCAACCTTGAGATTCCAATTTTTTTGGTAAAAAAATAAGAAAAAACACCCTTTAAATTGAAAAGTGGTGCTACTGCTACACCCTTTTTTTAAGGTTAAAATTCTAAGTTTTATCAATTATGGAATTAAAAACTAAATATCATGACTATGAATAACCTTAAATTTCCAACATTTTTCAATCATAGCATTAAAAACAAAACATCATGAATATAGAAAAATTTTAAAATCAACACATAAATCAAAGAGTAATTCTACCAAAACCAATTTTTTAAAGGTTAAAATTATAACTCATTTGAAGTCTTAACATAAGACAACTTGTATCATTGCAATCAAAGCTTAAAAATAAATCATCAATTCTAAACTCACTACTAAATCAATAGTACCCCATTTTCAATAAGCACTAAAATTGTAATATTTTTTTAAGCAATGTTTAGAAAAAAGCATTAAAATTGTAATATTTTTTTAAGCAATGTTTAGAAATTCATGATCACTAGTGTAAACAACATCATAAGAAAACACCTTTTCTTTAATGTAGCATAAAATGATTTTTTTTTAATAATAAATAAGAAAAATTAACTTTTTTATTTTTTTAAAAGAAAAATCAAATCAAAATATTTCAAATAAAAAGCACATTTAATAAAAAGCATAAATAAAATATAAATAAAATATAAAAAAATAAATAAAACTTTAAAGCAAACAGAGAACAACAAAAAATAAAAGCAGTTATATAAAATAAAAAAATAATTACAATAATAAAAAAATAAAGAAAAACAAACATGTGTGTGTGTTTTAATAAAAAAAATTGAAAGTGTCCTTTAGACTTTGGTGGATGGCCCCTTAAACTTGAGAAAGTGTTCAATTTAGTATTTGTATTGCATTGGTTTTGAAGCTTGGCCAATGAAGAGGTAAGAAAGATAAAAATGCTTGGCTTATTATTCCTCAGAGACCATTGCCTTGTCTAGTCCATTAGGATGGGTTTATTGTTGGTTTACTAGGTTCTCAATTATCATGGAGTTCATAGGCATTCATATGGACCAACTCCTTCCATTTAGGCACTCCTTAAATGCTCATAGCCAAGTTGTCTCTCTAAAATAGGAGATGAACAAGTTCATCAAGGATGTCATATAGATGAATGTATCCATACCACTTGGGTTAAACCCTAGGATGGGATACACTCAAATATGGTCTTCTATGATGATCCATATTTGGAGCTTAGAGACAAGCTCATTGTTCAACCATAGTACACCCTTCACCATCGAATTCATGTTCTTTGCATCCTTCTAAGATAGTTTAAGGTAGGACCTCATAGGCTTCATGTAGAGACTAATTACCATATTGAAGGATCATATAAGATATGCTGATTCTACCACCTTTATGAGGTTGAGACTAAGAATAACATTTTATTATGCTACCCCATTTACTACAAGTTCAAAGGGAGGTTTCATTTCTTATTAAGAGAGTCCCAAACTCTCTCCAGTTTCTTCATATTCTTAGATAATATTTTTTTCCCTTTACATGTAAGAGACCATTCATCTATGTTATCATTCTATTAATCACCTACTATGCCAATATTCAATCGAAGTATCACCTTCTTCATTACAAGGCTCCCATGTAATCCATGCACCAAATGATAGTCAAACAATGGTCATGGACCTAACCATAAGTCAATATGGCCTCATAGGATTGCCCACACTTCACAAAAACCTCAATAACTCAACCATTCTGAACCTTACACCAATAGTCAGTGGATATCATATTGACTCCAATGGTGAGCCTCCTCTTCCAAACAATAACATAACACATCATACACCCCTTCTTTTGACACTTTTTCTATGTAGTCCTCTATCTTGAGCTTCTTCTATTAGACCTTGGATGTTAGGAGAGACAAATCCAAATCTAGCAAACTATGAGACACAATGCTCATTTCCTATTTCTATTTTCCATATACTAGATCTATGTATATTGTACATATTTCTCTCATAGTAAACTCTATGGAGTCTAGATTTTGTTTCCATGTGCTTTAGGTTATATTCACATTCTTTCTTTCTACATTTTCTCTTATAAGATTCACTTTAGTGCTCCCACTTTCTATTGACATCATTGTACCCAATAGTGCCATTCAAGCATGAATATCTTGTTTCACTTCTCTACATTTACTACTAAACAAATGTGTATATAAGGAAGAATGATAACTATTCAGGCATTGTTGTATACCTTCTCCAATATTGTGAAGAACAAAATTTTAGGTTTTCAATTTGTTCCCTATTCCTTGTAACCATTTCTTAATAAGGTCTAACTAGATTCTATCCTCTACTTGGAAAGTATTTTCAATCTTATGCCTATAATGTATAGTCTTGTAATGCTCCTAAGACTTCTTCAATTACTCTTAGACCTATAATTGTATTTTCCTTATCCCATATAAATGAATTGTTCCCTTCAATGTTTAACTTGGTGTTGTTACCTTTACTTTGGTTGTCCATATAAATGAACTTTATCCCTTCAATGTTTCAGTGGATGTTGTTACCGGATACTTTGGACTATCCATATTTTGCACTAATAATGGTGCAAAATATCCAAAACAAATTTCGAAAGGAAACTTATTGATGGAAGTGTGTGTAATGATGTTATGAGAATGTTGTATGTAAGTCAAATTTTCATCCCAATTTCTTTCATGTTTATGGTTATAACCTCTCAAACATTGAACCAAATCTATATTCATTACCTCCCTCTTCCCATAAAATTGTAGGTAAAAGGTATTTGATCTCTTCAGGGTTTCATCTAATTTCTCCCATGATGAAATCCAAAAATAAATTAATAAATTTGATTTCTCTATATAAAATTATTCCCCTTATAATCCAAAATGTACAAATTGTATACAACCTACTTAACAAGTTAAGAAACATTAATCCATAAACATGTGAGATGACATATTATGTACAAAATCAATCATAGTTGCATATATATTAAATCAAGAAGAGATTACAACCATTGTCTTGACGTTGTTGTTCTCCTCCAACAAATCTGGGTTCCCACGCACTTCTGTTAGCATTCCATGATGGCCTCAACAATGGTAGTTTTAAGGCTTTTCCCTTTAGTCTTCACACTAAACAAAATTCGCACTTCTCCCTCACACACAACTAGAGAGTTACAACTATGAATAAATTGTTGATTACTCCAAAATCAAAACTTCAACCAGAGCCTAATTAGAACTAACTTGTGCTTGGAAAAAAGGGAGATTTATATAACATGGATGGAAGGGATATGGTTCCTCTTCTCATGGGAGAAGGTCTTATCTCTTGAGGTAGTTCTATCCTAATAGGGGAAAGGATCCCAAACTAACCTCCTCGACTCCATCCAGGCCAACCATTTACCAGACTTTCGTTACGAAGCTTCTAGAGTTGGAAGCTTCAGCTCCTTATTTAGAAAACTTTCCAAAAGAGGATCAGCGCGACTAGAAAAAGGCTCAATCACTCCGGTCAGCGCTAGGGACAATTATAATCCCTACATATTAGCGCAAGGAGGACACGGGTCATTAGTGTCGGTTTTGTAAACTAGGAAAAACAGAAGATATTTAAGAAATGATGCAAAAGGGAATTGTTCTGCTCATGAAGAGGGACACAATGGGAGTTTCTTCATGAAGGGAAATCATGTAGGGTTCACTGTAGAGGTCCTCCAAGATCATGGATCGGGGAGTACAGGGATAGTGACAAAATGATGTGTAACATATGCCCCCTAAAGCGTGAAGGTCAAACTAGAGTGAGGAGTGAAATTATTTATGAATCAGTGCGGGGAACCAGAGTCTGTCTTCGGAAAACCTATAAGAAAGTATATATAGTAATTTATATATATATATATATAATATAATATATATATATAATATTATATATATAATTATATAATATATTATAGATATTAATATATAATATATATATTATATATAATAAAATATATATTCTTTCTATATATAATATATAATAATAATATAATAATATATAGTAAACTGAAAACTCTGTGAAATGATACACGAATCATGGTATGGACACAACCATCGAGAGAATAATCATGTAAATGGATCTAGGCATGGGTGCAACCATCCGATAAAGAGGATCATATCAAAACCAAGGTATGGTTGCAGCCATCCAATAATGAGAAGGATCACATATGACAACTCATGGTATGGTCGCAACCACCCATCTGAAAGAGACATGCATATCAGCACAATCATGTCACATCGCCTTGCAACCTAGAATTTTGTAATTTGAGCTCAGGGCCTTGCGCTCCAAGATGACCTGATCAAAGTACAAATTCTAACATGTGAATAGATGTGTTGGCATTGAACATGCTATAAAATCACTTGATTACTAGTCGATGATGTAAATTGTTAATAAGCGCAAGATAAACCACCAATAATGACAATGGTCCTAAAGGTACTATCAGCACAATTCATGGAATGTGAATAAAGAAAATGAAGTCGAACACCTGCGAAAGAATTCTCTGTATGGGTTAAAATAGTCACCAAGGATGTGGTATTAGAAATTTGATACATCTATACAGGGACTTGGCTTCACCAGAAGAAAAGCAGATCACTATGTGTATTTTAAATTAATTGGTGACCGTGTTATTTATCTGGTCTTGTATGTGGATGATATGTTGCTGGTTGGAAATGATAAAGAAATTATCCAGGATTTGAAGACCTAAATGTCCTCCAAATTCGACATGAAAGATCTTGGTGTTGCAAACTATATTTTGGGCATGGAAATTAAAAGAGATCGAGAAAATATGAAGCTCTAGTTAAACCAGAGGAAGTATGTCGAGACAATACTACAGAGGTTTAACATGCAGGATAGTAAACTGGTGAAGGTTCCTATTCCTATAGGTGAGAAGTTATTTGCTAAACAGTGTCCCAAGACACAAGAAGAGGAAGAGGACATGTCCTGTTTTCCATATGCAAGTGCAGTCGGTAGCCTGATGTATGCAGTGGTCTGTACTAGACCAAACATTGCACATGTAGTGGGAGTATTGAGCAGGTTTATGTCAAAACCAGGGAAGGGGCACTAGACAACAATGAAGTGAGTTTTCAGGTATTTTTGTGGCACTAGTGATTATGGTTTGTGCTACCAAGGAAGACCAAGATTGGACAGAGTGTTGGATATTCATGGCTTTGTTGATGTAGGCTGGGTTGGATATCTGGATCAGAGAATATCTACAAGTGGGTATGTGTTTAACCTTTTTGGAGGTGCATTCAATTGGATGAGTAAGAGATAATCTGTAGTGGCACTATCAACTACAGAGGCAGAATACATGGCAGCCACTCATGCAAGCAAGGAAGTCGTTTGGTTGCAGAGATTGTGTTCAAGTATGGGCTTAGTACAGGGAGCTATAAGGATAGACTCTGATAGCCAAAGTGCAATTTTCTTGGAAAAGAACCCTGCATATCATTCAAATACAAAGCACATTGATGTTCAGTATCACTTTGTGAGGGATATGATAGAAGACAAAAAGGTGTTGTTGGTAAAGGTGGACACTTTGAATAATAATGCAGATGCATTGACAAAATCTGTGAGCTCTGAGAAGTTCTCTTGGTGTAGAGAAACAATGGGCATTGTAGGGCTGGATAAATGACTAATCTCTCTTGTGGCCCCCTATGGAAAGAAAAAAACAAGTGGGAGAATGTTGGGTTGTGTTATATTCTTTCCACAACTAGCCCACGTAGTTAACCAAGGGGTTAGAGGGGGGGTGGAGCCCCCCCTTTGTTGCACCAATTGCGTACCACAGGGGTCACAGGGGTTTAAGGGGTGCAGGTAAACCCCCTCTATGGGGTCCAAGGCAATGCCCCAAAAAATTTTGGTTTTGGACCCTATGTTAGGTTGGGCGGACCTACCTATGGTTTTGTGCATGATTTTCATACATGGTTTTGGACGCGATGGTTTTCGATCCATGGTTTTGGACATTATGGTTTTCGGTCCATGGTATTGGATGCTTCAGCATGTATAAATATGTACTGTAACATTGAAAGGAGCATAATGAAAATCCATGCTGGTAGTCCCAATTTTGGGATCCAAGGGAAAATCTCAGTGTATATGTGTTTTATGTGTTATGCTCTCGCATTGTTTATTTTCTGTGTTTTAGAATTCGATTGCAAGTAATATCTATACAGGGTTAAAACCTACATCAACTCACCATGAGGGTCATAAATGGCCCATGCCACGGAGGATATATTCTGGGTACTACAGCAAGTGCCATCTATGAAACCAGTGTGAGGAGTCACAGACATCTGCAAAGCAGGGAAAAAACATAGTAAACAGGAAAGCTGTTTGAAAACTAACACACCAAACCACACTGCACAAAAATGAATGACACACTAATGTACACAAGTAGCCATGCAAGATGACCTAAGCATAGTACTTTTGAGATAAAGCCCATTCTAGGGCTTGTCTAAAGGATTTCCTTCATAATAAATTAGCTCATAGGCCCCTTTTTGCAACACACGTTTAACAATGTAGGGCCCATGCCACATGGGTTTGAACTTGTCGACCCCTAGCTTATCATTAGCTTGTCACCCTCAGAAAACGCGCGAGGGGAAAATGACTGATCAAAATGGGACTTGACTCACTTAATTGTGCTTCTATGACCAAAGCAACAAGACAATGAGTCTCATCCAGTCATTCTAAATACAAGAGGTGTTCTTCTTGAGGTGAGGTTTAAGGGAGAAGTTCGACAGCTAGCTTGAGTGAAGGAATTCCACACTCAATCGATAACGTTGCTTCCAGACCGAAGACTAGCTAGAATGGTGTGTAACCAGTTTCGTCCTCAGTTGAGGTTTGGTAAGCCCACAGAGCTTAAAAGAGCACGAGATGACAATTTGACTTATGCATCCCAATAGTACACTGAAGCATTGTAACCAAAACAAAAATTCACATCTTCAACTTGACCATTGGCCTGAGGGTAATATGGGGTTGAGCCATCGTGGCGTAAACCCAACATACAGGTCAACTCAGCGATCATGTAATCTTAGAAATGGGAGCCATGGTCGGTGACAATGTCTTAAGGTATGCCGAACCTAGAAATAACGTGATTGAATAGAAATTGAGCTACCATTTTACCGTCTGCAGAGTATGTAGGCATCGCTTCGACCCATTTGGTGAAATAATACACAACAATGATAATACAACCATGCCCCTCACCCAAACGAGGGTTATATGTCATATAGTCAATTCCCCATTTGGAAAAAGGACAAACGGTAATGACGGGGTGTAGGTGAGCGGGTGGGGCACGCATCTTGCACTGGTAAATTTGGTCTTCATAACACTTGCGAACAGCAAGGATGCAATCCTTAAATATCGATAGCCAGAAAAAACCAGCACAAAGGATTTTTTGAGCGGTAGCAAATCTAGATATATAACCTCCACATGGCCTAGAATGGAAGTCATTGAGAACTCTCTCAGCCTCCTAAAGAGTAATACATCGACGAAGAACTGAATTGACACCGACATGGTATAAAGTATCTCCAATAATACGGTAGGGTTGGGATTGATGTTGAATGCATTGACGATCATCCTTAGTCAACACGGACTAGAACATGGACATCTAGAGATACACGATGATATCACCGTACCTCGGGTCAAGAGAGCTAATTAGGAAAAGAGACTCATCTGGGAGCTTCTCATCTATGCAAGTGGGGAGAGATGTAGAAGGAAGGGAGAAAATCAACTTGTCAAAAACTAGTGATTTCTTAGATTTGGTAGTAGTAAACACCAAATTGAATTCTTGAAGGATAACAATCCATTTAGAATACTTTCACCCCAGCAATTGACGAGTCAAGATGTAGGTCATGGGGTTGCTTTCATAAATTACAATGGTAGTGCATAAGAGAATGTAGCGCTAAACAACCTGTACGGCAGCCAAAGCCAACTTCTCGACATGAGAATAACGTGTTTTGGCTCAAAGAGATTGCTACTAAGGTATTAAATAACATGTTCATTTCCTTCGTCATCATCTTGTACCAACACCATAGAAATGGTACTTGCGGTTGCACCTAGATAAAGGAAGTAATTGTGATGATAATCTGCGGGATGCAGCAAAGGAGCATTGATGAGGACAACCTTAAGGTCATCGAAAGACTTTTGGGAAATCTCATCCCAAACAAAGGGTATTCCTTGCTTGAGAAACTAGGTAAACCCTAAAGCTAGCCTAGGATAATTGGGTACGAAACAACGGAGGAAATTTTCTTTTCCCTACAGGCTTTGCAGTTGGTGCAACGAAGATGGATGGGGTAAATTAAAAACGGCCTTGACTTTAAGTGGATCAAGGCATATGCCTTCCTTAGAGACAATAAATCTGAGGAGTCATCCAGATTCGACGTAGAAAACACATTTATGTGGATTCAACCGAATATTGTAGTGTCTACAATGAAGAAAAATATGTCGAAGATGATCGAGGTGATCATAGCGCTTACAAGAATGAGTATGATGGTCATCCAAGTAAGGCTAAATGATGTTTTGAATGTTGTGAAACGCATGGGACATCGCCCTCTGAAATGTAGCCCCAACACTTTTTTAGGCCAAAAGGGAGCTTTTTGTACACGAATGTACCCCATGAATAGATAAAAGCAGTCTTTTCTTGATCTGCTAGTGCAATGTTAATCTTGTTGTAACCAGAAAAACTGTCCATAAAGGAAAAAAAAATTCTCCCAACACATTTGTCAATGATCTTATCAATGATGGGAGTGGGATAGTTATCCTTTGGACAGGCACAATTGAGATCACAGTAATTGACACAAACACGAATAGTGGCTTGTTTCTTTGCCACCGGTACAATATTTGACACCCAATCTATGAGAGGGATCGGATAAATGAATTCAGTTTTGACAATTTTTTTAACTTCACCATTGATAGTTGTCACTTTCCTAGGGTGCACGAGGAGGAGTCGTTGGCGAACGAGCTTCGTGTGAGGATAAGTCAGTATTTCATGCATGACAATGCTAGGATCAATGCCAAGCATTTCCTCATATGACCATGCAAATACACCACAGAATTCTTGGAACAGACAAGTATAGAGCTTGATCTTATCTGGAGAACAAGTTACCCCGATATGGACATTTTAAATGACACTAGGCTTGATAGAAATATCAATTGGCATCATTTGGGTAATGTTACCCAAATTTTCTTTTGACCATACTTCATGATTCATGATCAGCGCCTGAAGCGGTAGGGAAGGGAACTGAGAAGAGAACTCTTTGAGACAAGCAGACATGACCATCAGGCTAGGAAGGAATGAGGAACGATAATGAGTATCGTTCCAAGGTGGTTCCTCTAGAGACATTACTTCCATGATACTCTCGGTAGCAAGAAAGGTCTTGGCTAGGGGATCATGAGATTTCGAAGCACCAAGCCACGAGAATTGAGAATATGTATCGAGAGACATCCTCGAAATAGGAAAACCAGAGGATACAGAACTTGAGGCTGAAACAATGTCCACATAATTAATTTTGGTGAGACTAAGTGGCATAACCTTGCCCCAGGTATCAACAAGATCTGGTGAAGGTATGATCCAAGGATCAGATTTGACCGAGATCATGTTGGCAGAGGTAAAATGAGGAGGTGGGAGCAGAAAATTTCCCATCAAAGAAGAATCTTTAAAAATTCCTACCCCCACACTCTCATAAGTAGCATTGGTGTGCTTGACATACAAAACATTGCCATCTGAAGAGGAAGAGGTAAATAAGGACAGTTGGTCAACTGTGACTATCTTCTCTTGATGGGGAAAATGAATCACGCAGAATAGAGAGGAGGCTACAACATGCATGGCATGGGTCCAGCTTTGTCCAAGTAGAAGATTATAAATGAGATTAGCATCAACAATCTCCACCTCGATGTGTACTATCTTGCCCTCCAAAGTAATGGCAAGGTTGGGTAAGACACCGAATGGTCGTGAATCGCGCCTGTCGAATGCTTCCAAAGTGTTAGGGGACTGGTTCAAAGTTGGAGAACCAATTGCCTTCCAGAAAGTGACTGACATGATATAGGTAAAATAACCTTCATTGATGAAAGTACTATGAATGTTTTTCTCATTGATGATTACCTAAATGAGAAAGGAAATATGATGAGGTAGTCATGGAACGTGGTTCTCTAGATCAAAACATATCAAATTAGAATCAGTAGGATCAATACCTCCAATAGCAGACAATAATGATTTCCGCTGAGACGGATAGCTTTGGAGTACCTCGAGAGTAGACATAGCTAATCACACCTAGGCCAAATCCTCAACAATATTATAGTGTTGAGCAGCTTGAGCGTGAGGATTGTACGAGGACTTTCTTGGCACACCTCAAGAAGGTGGTTGAATAACAAAATCAGGGTTAGGTCGCTTGATATGGAGAGTACCAAAACTTGATGGGGCAAAAGAAGAAGGGGTGGCCTCTTTCTCTTTCCCGACTATTGGAGCAGGAGTTTGGTAATATTTTGATCTAGTATCCACATTAATTGGCATACTCATCATGAACACTTGTGAATCGGAGGAAGCAGACGATTGAGGCTGGTCTACCATTTGAGTCTATTGAGAAGGAAATGGATCTTTCAGGACAGTTGGGGTCCCTTTGAGCAAATGACTAACTTTGGACCATCGGGGATAATCCTTAGTATAGTGATCCTCCTCAAAAATGAGGCATGGATACTTAGGCTTCTGTTGTGAGGAATCACCAGCAGACAACTTAGGAGGACCCTATTTTGGGGCATCGACTTTGCCCTTGCCTTTTCCTTTCTTATTACCTTTCAAGGATTTTCCCGTTGTGGTAGATTGAATAGCATGGACCTCTGAGGTTCTACTAGGGCCAGGTGAATTTTGGGAGGGGCTATTGGAACTGGAGGCCAGTATGGTGAATGAAGAATTGGATCATTCGTGAGTCGAGACACATCTGGAAACTCTAGTGTAGCCAAGAATGGAAATTGAATATTGAAAGGCATGGGAGGTTGATAAGCGAGTCCAACCGGAGGAGCCCATCCCTGCTGGTAAGGATTCTGGCCCCATAGTGGAGGGTTTTGTCCATACTGCTTTTGATTTTTCCCCCACTGTAGGTTACCTTGCCCGTAGGGAAGATTTTGACCTTGAAAGCCTTGAAATTGTCTGGCCATAGGTTGCTAATAAGCAACATATGGGTTAAAAGGTTGTTGAGCCTGTTGGCCTTGGACATATGGATACTGCACCTGTTGTCCCTGAACATACAAGTTTTGAACCTACTGCCCCTGAACAAGAGGATTTTGGACCTGCTACCCTTGGACATAAGGATTTTTCACTTGCTTCCCTTGGAAATCACGATTTTGGACCTGTTTCCCTTGGACAAAAGGATTTTGAACCTGTTTCCCTTGGACATTAGGATTTTGGACCTGCTGTTATAGGACTTGACCCTAACCTTGTCCTTGTAAGGGTTGTCCCTGTTGATATCTATATAAGGGTTGTTGCTACCCAAGTTGGCTCTATTGTTGTAAAGGTCGACCTTGCGGCTACAAAGGTTTTCCCTGCGGCTGTAGAGGTTGACCTTGTGAAGACATAGGTTGGGAAGTTTGTTGATAATATTGCATCTGTGGTTGCATGGTTTGTTGCAATTATTACGAGGGTTACCCCTGCGGTTGTTGTAGTTGTCCTTGATGTGGAATCATCTGCCCTTGCTACTGCGTGGATGACCCTTGTTGCAACAAAGGTTTCCCTTGTTGTTGCAGAGGCTATCCTTTCTGCTGCAAGGGTACTTGGACAATTCCTGAATTAATACCTTGAAAATTTCTGAGCTGTATCTAGCCATAGCCACCCGAAAAAGTGGACGGACCACGCTGAACATCCTATCGCGGCTCAGGACGTAAGGTGGATTAACCATTCCTTGGGAACCATATGGGAGATAATGAGCTTGGTATTGAACTTAAGCCTCATAGGGCTACTGATACTAGAAATTTCTTGACCCATATGGACCAATGAGATTTTGGACCTGTTGGTACTGGACATTTCTTGATCCGGCAGGACTAGTAGGGTTTTGAAGAGCACCAAAATAAGGCTCGTTCATCCCAACCATGTGAGGTTGTGAGCTACTCACATTCGTTGTACCTAACACCATAGAAACACTCAGATTCTTCCCCCCGAGCTGTGGTACAACTTGTCCACTTACAGGAGGGGTTGAAGAGCTGACAACAACATGACTCGAGACTATCGATTGAACTGGACGGGTGACTTGGACTGATGAGACAAAAGGTTCGTAACGGTGGGTTGCACCGGGACTGAGGTAACTGCAGAAATCATTGAACTTTGTTGGGAGGTCAGGTTTGGAATGAACGGACCTGTCGTAGGCATAGCGCCAGACAGCCAAACAGGGTTCTGATAAAGTGATGAGGCACTAGGTGTACCTAAGAACAATTGTGATAAAGTCACATAATTAGGTGGCAAATCCTAATACACACTGATGGGAATGCTCCCCGTGTAGGGGAAACCTTCAAGAGGAAATTGATGCTCTTCCTCTTCGACAACATGTGGAGTAGAAACTTTTGATTGATCCAGAGAGGTAACGAAGCTTCACCTTCAGGTTCTATAGGTGGGAACAAGCGATGAAGAACGACCAAAGATGTACAAGGTGATAATTCCAAAGGGACACTTGGCTAGTTGTACGGATTGTACGAACGCTGCGGTGATATCACAACAAGGTCAAACAAAGGATTAGGAGGATATATAACCAGTCCAAGCTGACCTTCAGTAGTCAGTGAACTCTCAGGAGTCTAGACGAGATTTTTCAGAGATTCCAAGGCAATATCGGAAGGTGTACCAGTATCTGAAGTAGGTGGAGGACGAGATGACAAATGTTGAATACTCAGAATGATCTCGAGTTCAACACCTTGGTCCTCGAGTGACTTTGGTAATTCAGGAAAAGGATCCTCAGAAAATATTTCAAATGGAGGAGAGGAAGAGGAATTAGGTGAACCAGATGGTTCAGCCACGATGACCTTGTCTCAGTTAACAGGAAAAGAGGGATAAATTTCAAGGCTTTAAAATGTACTTTAAGGAATACGCATGATTTTGGCTAGAAAATACTAATAGGATGTTATAAGATTTTGGACAACAATTTTTTAAGACGCATAAATAAACTCGTACTCTTTCATGTTTTAAGAGTCGAGAAAGAAGAAAAGATGACTCTATCACTTTCGATTGGAAACGAGCTTGAAAGGACAAGAGATCGAATTCTCTTTTAATTTTAATGAGTCAAAAAGATCAAATGACTACTCTAGATGATCTAGGTAAAAAGGATTACCAGGCAACTGTGAACTGCAAAATACCTCTCGGTGAACCGAGAAGTACGGGCAGGAAATCTCCTTGAATGTTGTGTTCGATGTATCATGTTTGCAAAGCGGCAGATTCAGCTTCCTATGGATAAAGGAATGTAACCTAGATGGGTCTCTCTTTATATACTCAATGGTACGGGGAGCACAAGTCTGTACTAGTGATTTCTAGTGCCGAAGCTAATGACATCTGCTAGGTTTAAAGACATCAAAACACATCTCTAGCCTAGATCTTCTAGATGTGATCGTTAGGTTTCAAATGCACCTTAGATTAATTGAGTTCATTTTAAAGTTTATCTTGAATTATGTCTTGGTTTTCAGGGCTTATCGATGTGACTCAAAAAGTCCTAAATGTAGCTAAATGAGACAAGACCCTTTCAATTCGATGAATTGTCTACACTAGAGAGGGTAGAAAACACAATCAAATGCAAACAACCAAGCAACCGAAAGAAAAATGACTTTTCACTACTTCACTTTTGAAGAAATAAACTAATGAAAAACGCATTCCAAATCCTAGTTTCGTAACAAGGACACCCCAAACAGCCCTTTCAAAATTAAAGAAAATCATTTTTCTTTTCAAATGCAAATGCAACTCTTAGTCTTTGATGGTACTAACTAACATAACATATCGATGCAACAACCATATTTATGTACTTTTCACGAAATGAAAAAATGAATTTTAACACTTCAATGAAAGAGTTTTCGAGACAATCGATTCTCAAGCAAATGAAAACATAAAAATAGAATCTCTTTCAAACTAATGATGTAATGACTCTATCAAAAACAAGACAAGTAATGTGATCTATGCCGAAAAAGAGACTTTTAGACAAGCAAACGAAACTTTTCAAACTTGTGTAATGGAGACCAAAGCAATAAAAAGGATCGCAAACGAAATGCAAGGAGTAAATTCACCAACAACTTGACTCACTGAGTTCACAATCAGCTGAATGTATGACAACCTAGATGTCCTAGGGCCACAAACCATCCAAGGACCCAAGAAATCAAGCAAAAAGAAGGCAAGTCAACTAGCAAATAAACCATGTGAAATGCAACTTTCCAGTTAGGGAGAAGATAGTCTAAATGAGTTACAAGGTAGAAATCAAGAGAGAAAGACACACTGGTTGAGATCTGGGGTAAACCCTAATCTTTACCTACAGGCATCAGCACGACTACCTAACTGACAACAAGCACTAGAAGGGGGTCGGCGCAAATGTTTCTGAGCATATTGCACTGGTCGGCACAACTGTCAGTGAAATAAGCACACTGAGCGAGGATGCAAATAAAAAAATAAAAATTTTCAAAGGTTGAGACCAGACTTGCTACTGTGAATTTCATACCGAAAGCAGTAAACAAATCAAAGTAGATAGAACTAAAGGGAAATGGTGAAACTAGAAAACTTCACACAAAACAATGAAATTTCAAGCAAGAAAACAGATGGATTGGTATCCCCAATATGGTCGCTAATTTGTGGTGACGCAATTAAAAATTCTAAGTGTGGACACAAACAATTCCTCTAGCCCAAGGGTGGGTATAGCCACAAACAAGACATTCTATGGAATATTTCTTTAGGTTAGAACCATTAAGAGGGCCTACCTCTTAGTACGCTTATCCCGTTTGGTGATGACCTTGCTTCCTCGCTCCAGCTATCTATCGTTTCCTTCTTCGAGCACCTAAAACAAGTAAACAACAACAAACAACAACTATGATAATAGACAAGTTGTATTCAACCTACTTAAAAAGTCAAGAAAAAAATGTGAGATGACATATTATATAGGAAATAAATCGATAGTTTCATATATATTAAATCAAGAAATTACAACCGTTTTCTTGATGTTGTTGTTCTCCTCCGACAAATTCATGTTCCCGCAAACTTTTGTTAACATTCCATGATGGCCTCAACAATGGTAGCTTTAAGTCTTTTCCCTTTATTCTTCACACTAAACCAAATTCACACTTCTCCCTCACACACAACTAGAGAGTTACAACTATGAATAACTTCTTGATTACTCCAAAATCAAAACTTCAACCAGAGCCTAATTAGAACTAGCCTATGCTTGGAAAAAAGGGAGATTTATATAGCATGGATGGAAGGGAAATGGTTCCTCTTCTCATGGGAGAAGGTCTTATCTCTTGAGGTAGTTCCATCCTAATAGGGGAAGAAGCCCAAACTAACCTCCTCAACTCATCCGCCCCAACCATTTACCCGACTTCTATTATGAAGCTTCTAGAGCTAGAAGCTTCAGCTCCTTATTTAAAAAACTTTCCAAAAGAGGATCAGCGCGACTGGAAAAAGGCTTAGTCACTCTGGTCGGTGCTAGGGATGGTTATAATCCCAGCATATCGACATGAGGAGGACATAGGTCATTAGCATCAGTCTTGTAAACTGGGAAAAATAGAAGATATTTGGGAAATGATGCAGAAAGGGAATTGTTCTGCTCATGAAAAGGGACACAATGGGAGTTTATTCATGAAGGGAAAGAATGTAGGGTTCATTGTAGAGGTCCTCCAGTATCATGGAACGGGGAGTACCAGGACAGTGACAAAATGTTGTGTAACAAATATTCTCAAGGATGGTGTACCTTCTCATACAAATCCATAACCATTTGTAGCTCATGAGATGAAATAAGTGAAGGCTAAAAAAATGATCATGGATTTCATAAAGGATCATTTTAATCCTCATACATTCAAGAAGAATATGACAAAGGAGATTTTCAATGTCTTGGTTAGACTCTTCTAGAGAGAGAACATAAATGGGAAGAAGACAACAAAGGAGATGTCCAATACCTTGGTTAGTATATACTAAAGTGAGAACATATATGTAAATATGATATTGTGAATGAAATTTAGATGCATAGAGATGACCATATCAATTTAAATTACCAATTACCTTATCAAGGTTTAAAAAAAAAAAAACATTATCAACTTGTAATAGTCTAAGAGAAGGTTGTCAATGTAGAGGTAGTGGACATGACAATAACTTTCTAGTTTCATGGGAACCATTTGTCAAAGGTATTTGTGCTCATAAGGGCCTTCCTAAATTTGAAATATTGTAGAATTCTTTCATTCAAGAGAATACTTGAATGGAATCAAATTCCAACAAGAAATGTGGTAATGGGAACCTAGCCCTATTTTATGAAACAAATTAGGGTAGAGGTAAAGGACCTAGAAAGAAATGAAAAGAGTAAGGATCCATCCTCAATTAACGAATTAATTGAGTAAAATGAAGTGTCACATTTGTCATAATAATGGTTATTATGCATCATAGTGTCCATATAAGAAGAAGAGTAAAGGGAAGCAATGCTAGAAGCAAGATGTAGCCTCTCAAGAAACACAAATACGAAGTTTGATGCCAAGTTCAAGAAGGAATTTTTGATGGTATCTTATGTTTCTACCAGCATAGTTCCTAAGAATGTGTTATGTGGACAGTTTGGGATCTCTTCAAATGACTTCATCCCAATATTTTTCTAGTTTAATGAAGTAGGAATCAAGACTATAGGTTGATCTTTGTGACAATGCCAAATACCTAGTAGCAGTAATTAGTATTATTTCCTTCCAACTCACAATAGGTAAATACTTATACTTTGATGATGTCTTGTTTGCTCTAGGTCTCGTAAATAAATTTCTTTCAAAAGGATAAGGGCTTCATACATTAGTTGAAGAACTAGTGAGACCTCATCAAGTTGAATTAATCTAGCCTAGATACAACTCAAGTAATAACATCGGAGAAAGTAATATTTATAGGGTGCAAGGTGAGCCTATTAAATCCCTAGATCATAATAGTGACATCTTGTGTTATTCATGGCACAAAAGAATGGGGCACTACATTAAAAGGAATTTTTTATCTTTAGGGAGATATTCATAGGTCTTCCAGAGTTCAATATTGAGTAACATAGAGTGTGTAAAGGGTGCACACTTGGAAAGCATGCCAAAGTTGATTTCCCAAGTAGTGAGCATAGATCAAAGGAGATTATATACCTAATTCATTTTGATGTTTGTGGATCGATGTCAGTAGCATCAGTCTTAGGAACAATTTAATATGTTTCCTTCATAAATTAATTCTCTCACAATACCTGGATCTACTTCCTAAATACTAAGGCTGAGATCATTACAAATATATAGTTGACAACCAATAAGGAATAACATCAAATTATCAAGATCAAAAAATGGAGGTGAGTATACCTCCAAGAATTTTGAGGGTTTTTGCAAGGAAGTAGGAATCAACAGGGAGCTAATTGTTTCATACAACTCATCGTAGAATAGGGTTATAAAGTGGAATAATAAATCCATCACTGGGGATACTAAGGCCATGATTCATGACTAGGGCTTACTAATGTTTCTTTGGGTAGATTCATACAACATAATATTCTATGTCCAAAACTACCTTCCATGCAATATCATGGAGGATAAGACACCAAAAGAGGCATTCACTAGTGTGAATCCAAATGTAATTTATTTCCACATATTTTCATGTATAAGTAGAAAAAAAGACCCTCTAGTAGGAAGGGTTTATTTGTATGTTACATTGAGACATTAAAGCCCTATAATGTCTGTATTATAAAGCAACAGAAGAAATTAGTGAGAAGGGAATGTAAATTTTAAGGAAGTGTTTGCATCTAGGAAGTCCCATGAGTAAATTCTAGTGATAAAGGATGAAGAGAAAGAAACTCCAAAGGCTAATAAAGTGTCACTAGTGACTTCCAAAGTAGTACAACTTCCTTTAGGTGAATAGGACGAGATAGTAGCCCCTTCCACTTATTTTAAGAGACCCTTGATGGTTCACTCAAACATTAAGGGATGCTCAAACTTTTGAATAAGTTTCCAAACTACATGACATTGAGGAGCAAGATCATAGAATTTGAGCTTTCCATCTTTGAGGAAATAGCATATTAATAGGTATGGTGGAATTCCATTATCGAGGAGCACGCCTCCATCATGAATAAAAATGTTGGGACATAGCACCAAGACCATAGGGGAAGTCGATAGTGAGTTCCAAGTGGCTCTACAAGATAAATAATATAGCAGATACTAGCATTAAGAAGTCCAAAGCAAGGTTTGTGGTGATAGGATTCTCCTAAGAAAAGGCATGGACTGTGAGGTAGAGTTTGCTCCATGCACCAAATGTAATTCCATTAGATTATTTATGTCCTTATTTTCATTTATGGGAAGGAGGATACATTATATGGACATGAAGATAGTTTTCCTTAATGGGATCATTGAGGAAGAAGTGTGCGTAGACAAACCTTAGGGATTTGACATAAATGGGAAAGAGTCTCATGTTTGCAAGCTTAAGAAATCATTTTAAGAACTCAAATAGGAACTAATGGCATGGTATTCCAAGATAAGGTAAGAGTATGGATTCACTAAAATAAAAGCATATCCTACATTATATTATATATTTGTTTGATTTGATCTACTTTATTTGGTGTTGTACATAGATGAATTGTTTCTTATGGATGCAAAGAAGCTCATTTTAATGTGAAAAGTAGACATGGTATCCGAGTTTGAAATGAAAGACATTGATTTGATGTTAATACTTCTAAGATTTGTAGGTTTGGTAGAGACCATAGGACCATGAACATCTTGATCTAGTTCATGGTGGAATAAACGTAAGAACATTGGTATTAGTAAAATATGTGTTTAGATACTTAAAGGACATAATGGAATATGGTATGAGATAATTTGGAGATGGTGAAGTGAAGTGATAGGGGTATTCAAACTCATATTGGGAAGATATTGCAATAGACAAGAAGAGAACCTCAAGGTACTTCTTTAGCTAGGGCTCAATAATGATATCCTAGTTCAATTAGATGTACAATTTCATGGTAGTTAGCTTAGAAATTTTACAATACAAGGCAATCAAGATTGTTAGTTGTAATATCATATAATTTCGTAAGTTACTTGTAATATTGTTTGATCAAGTGTTGGATCCCACAGTAATTCGCTATGATAATTAGATTTGTATCAAAATCTTTGAGAATACAATGTTTCATGATAGGCCCAAGCACATAGAAATAGGATATCACTTCATATGGGACAAGATTCATAAGGGAGCAATGGAGCTTGAATATATTCTCACATATCAATAGGTGTTTGGTATTCTAACCAAGACATTAGTAAAAGGGAAGCTCAAAGCACTTAGAGACATATTTGGATTGGTGAAATTCCTTTCTTGCTAAGAAGAAGTGTTGAGAAATGTAACTCGGACAAGAAATTATTACACAAGGTTTAGAATAAATCCACAAGAAGTGGTTCAAGGAATTTTATTAGTGACCACTTAGCAAAAGTGGGAAATAATTATATCTTGTGCTTTCACTTTAGAAATAAAAGAAAAGTGAAAATATAATGTTTTGAAGTCAATTAGTCTTAGGAATCAGAATGAAATTTTCTAGACGCTCTAGAATATTAGTGACTTATATTAGGATTTAATATTAACCATATAACTCATGATTGAGATAGGTGGCATCTAGGATTAAGGAGATTGGTTACTAGAATTTAAGAGATTATCTATTTTCTCTCAAAACATAAATAACACAAGATGGGAGAGTTCAAACACATACTAGAAGAGAGAAAAGGAGATAGAAGAAGGAAGACTACATCAAGAAGAAAAAGAGAAAATATATTAAAGAGACTAGCAAGTATAATAGATCATACAGTTGATACCATTATTATAATTTTATTTTATTTATGCAAAAGGCATACATCTTCGTATCTAATTGTATACCTTTAGATCTAGACATACAAAGTATTGCTTAAGCATGCTTCAATATTGAGAAGGGAGAAAGAGCAATTTATTATCCATGAAAGGTAGAAATAAAACAAGTTGTACTAATGTAGTTGTACCCGCATCTACACAATTTGTACATGATTCTATTGAATATACACTTGTTCAAGGTTCACAATAGAATATAGAGGTTTCCCTGTAAAATTTGATCAAGGGAATGAAAATATGACTAGAAATAAAAATCCTTATGTGATCCAGGTGGATGTTGGTGGCCACCCACCTATCCCATTTGGACCCCCACCATTGTTTCTCTCAGCATTTTCAGTTTCCTTAATTGTAGCACAACTTACTATTTTTAGCAGTTTTTCAGGTCTTGAACTTCTGGATCCATTTTGAGGCCCTAAACGACGTTTTTTGGGAAATATGGGGGAAACATGGGTCCATGGACCGATGTTTCCCTTTCCAAAGTGGTAGTTCTCAGATATATCTTTCTAACGAGCTATTGTACGCGTCAAACGGAGATCGTATGCCAAAGTTACGACCCCGGGAAATTGATGTACCAATTTACCCAAACGGGGCCCACAATTTGGCGTTTCATCTTCTAGGGTTAGGTTTTGTGATGTGAAGGGTTTTTCCATTGTTTCTCAACAATAAATAGGCCTTCAAGCCTCATTGTAACATAGTTCAGAGGCATGTAGCCACCACATCTCTTCTCAGAGATAAGCTACCGTCGCCCTCGCTGGTTTATTTCCAACTCTGTTTGTAAGCATATTTCAGTATTTTCCATTAATGAAATGAAGTATTATTTCCGCTGCATCTTTGTGTTTATGGTTATCTCTGTAATTTGTTGCTTTCCTGTTTAAGTCCGGATAAGTGGTATCAGAGCGGTATGCTTTTTCTTTGGTTTTTCTTTCCATGTCCCCAACGAGGTTGGGATATAAGGAGTTAGGGCTTGAACTGGTCGAACCTTTGCAAGAACAGCCTCGCAAATCCCGACGGCCTCCCATGGTGGATGAGAAGAAAGACAAGGGGGCAGGAGATCCTATCAAAATATTGCTCGAAGAAGCACTCGAGCGGCAAAGGAACGCGATGATGGATAGCTTTGCGAAGATCCTTCAGCGGCTACCTAGAGGTGACGCTTCGGCTTCCAGCAGCGACTCTGGAAACGCCACGCCCTTTAAGGTACAAGTTAATTTTGAAATCCCCATCTTCGAGGGTAAAATAGGCGCAGATGTCGTAGATAAATGGTTAAATATGCTAGATGGGTATTTCTCTGTTCATGAATTTTCAAGTCGGGAAAAGATTGTTTTCGCTCTTCTCAAAGCAGCCCCCCACGTCAAGGACTGGTGGGAAACCTACTGCGAGCGGAAGGATGAAAGTACAGGCTCACTATTTTCGTCCGCACCCACTTGTAATGACTTTCGGAATGCCATCAAGGAGCAGTACTACCCTGTCAAAAGCTATGAGGACAAATACATCAAATGGACCACACTGCGGCAGGGACGAGACCAAGATGTGCCAGAGTTCACAAACATTTTTCATACCCTTCGTACACAGTTGGGTATCAAATATTTTGAGCTGCATCTTGTACTCAAATACCGCGGCTGCCTACATAGATACATCCAGGAACAGATGGAGTTCTTGAACATCTGCTCACTCGGCACAGCATACCGATACGCTGTCAAAATCGAGCAAAAGTTCAAACAGAAGAAGCGAGACTTTGGATCTACAAATATGAAGCCTAAAGGACAAAGCCAAGGTGGGGTGACCCAAGACAACCCATCGAAGCCACAAGAAAAGAACAACACCACAAAGCCGAAGAAGGACATAGGAAAGTGGTGTGAGTTCCACAAGAGCCCCACTCACAACCCAAGTGAGTGTCGGAACAAACAATCATTGGTGGCCGAGTTGAAGGCTTCCGAATCAGATGCATGTTCTGACCCTGAGCCAGAACCCAACAAGGGGAATGGAAAAGGGAAGCAAATCATTGATGCGGATCCCAGCACCACTGTTGCCACCGCCAAGATCCAGAAAAATGAGCCCGAAAATGCAGAGGAAGGGGAGTGTCCTTTCCACTCACAAATGTGGGTGAAGGGTTCGCCGCTGCAATTCATTGTCGACAGTGGTAGCCAAAATAACCTCATTTCAGCTGAGGTCATGAAGCGATTGGGCCTACCGACTACACCACACCCACAGCCATACAGTATCCGGTGGTTTCATGAAGGACGAGATCTCAAAGTTCGTCAACAGTGCCGCCTTCCCTACAGCATCAAGCCCTTCACAGATGAGGTATTGTGTGATATTACACCTCTAGATGTTTGTGATGTATTATTAGGCCATCCATACCTCTGGAGGTGACATGCTGTGTATGATTCAAGTCCTTGCGCTGTCATTATTTCTTTGGATAATTCATTATACAGGATACCAAAGGTAGCCCCACCTACTGCCACCTCTTTGATCACTACCAAGAAGGGTAGCAAGCTCATATCATAGACTAGGAAATTTATTTTCTATCTGGTTCACTCCCAAAGCAAGGGGAAGATCATTGCTACATCCATGACCCCCGCAAAGGGTTCCTCCAAGCAGCAGCAGTAGCAAAGGGATACGATCATGACAGAACACAGGAACAACATCTCCTCACCCACAGGGGTACCACACAAGTTTCAGGTGGGCGACAAAGTTTGGATGCATCTGCAGAGAGAACGCCTTACCAGAACCCATCAAAAACTCAGACCACTCTGACATGGTCCTTACACCAGTACCAAGGCTACGGGAAACAATGCTTTGAAGCACAACATTCCTCCATTCCTTCGCTTGCACCGAGTGTTCAATGTGGACCGTCGTCGACCATGCTTCCCACCATTTCTGGACACATCAGAGATTACAGA
Source organism: Pinus taeda (assembly GCA_000404065.3). NCBI lineage: Eukaryota > Viridiplantae > Streptophyta > Pinopsida > Pinales > Pinaceae > Pinus > Pinus taeda. Next base: position 10,096 of record APFE030429634.1, on the reverse strand, counting down.
ACAACTCACCAAAGACCCAGCTCAGCAGAAGCTTCCTCATCTTAGGGAGGAACTCAACGCAATAGGGACCATTGCTTCCTAAGGGGGGAGGAATGATCCAGGTGGATGATGGTGGCCACCCACCTACCCCATTTGGACCCCCACCATTGTTTCTCTCAGCATTTTCAGTTTCCTTAATTGTAGCACAACTTACTATTTTTAGCATTTTTTCGGGTCCTGAACTTCTCGAACCTTTTTGAGGCCCTAAACGACGTATTTTGGGAAATATGGGGGAAACATGGGTCCATGGACCGATGTTTCTCTTCCCAAAGTGGTATTTCTCAGATAGATCTTTCTAACGAGCTACTGTACGCATCAAACGAAGATCGTATGCCAAAGTTACGACCCTGGGAAATTGATGTACCAATTTACCTAAACGGGGCCCACAATTTGGCAATTCATCTTCTAGGGTTAGGTTTTGGGATGTGAAGGCTTTTTCCATTGTTTCTCAATAATAAATAGGCCTTCAAGCCTCATTGTAACATAGTTCAGAGGCATGTAGCCGCCTACCATCGCCCTAGCTAGTTTATTTCCAACTCTGTTTGTAAGCATATTTCAGTGTTTTCCATTAATGAAATGAAGTATTATATCCGCTGCATCTTTGTGTTTATGGTTATCTCTGTAATTTTTTGCGTTCCTGTTTAAGTCTGGATCATTATGTATGTGTTTATTTATTTCATTGTTCATTTTTAAGTTGTTTGTCTGATTGGTGCGATGTTCAAAAATTTATTTTTCTTCTTTTAAATAAATTTCAGTTGAGTTACTTAGTGTGAGGACTTTAATACAACGATCACCTATTCTTGAAAAAATTACATCTTGAACATATCCATTACCATATATAGTTATTCAAGAAATATTATTTCCATAAAAAATCCCACAACAAGGTACATGGATATGCTTTCACTTAGCCTCGTAGCCACAAGAAGTGCATTATAGAGTCCTCACTTCATGTTACTAGGTTTGTTGGTACAACATAAAATACAACCTATAATAAATTTAGCTTCCTATTTTTTTTATCTTGGACCAATAAACATTTTCCCTACGACTAAATAAGAAACAACATTGGAGGTGTCCACCCCCCTTATCAATTATTCTATTTCTTTCTTTCATACAAATAATTTCTTCATTTGGAAAAGTAATCTATCTTAGACATAATAGTTAACATCTTTTTCTTTGTAACTGTTACTAGGTTTGTTGGTACAACATAAAATACAACCTATAATAAATATAGCTACATGTTTTTTCATATTGGACCAATAAAAGAATTCTCAATAACTAAATGAGAAACAACCTTAGAGGTGTCCACCCCCCTTATCAATTGTACTATTTATTTCTTTCATTCATAGAATTTATTCATTTGGGGAAGCAATATATCTTGGAGATAATAGTCAACATTTTTTTTTCTTTGTAACCACTAATACACCCCCTCAAAATCATCATCTTCTACATACTCCTCTCTACATGTTTCATGGTTGAATGGCTTCATGTGCATAATGGCTCACATAGCTATAATTTTTGGTGTTGGTAGAGTTGGTGGACTTGTTGGTTATGACCTTCTTATATTTTAATAACTAGATGAAATTGTTGCATAAATCCCACCCATTTATAGAGTTTATCATGTTGTATCTTAATATAAACTTCCAAGTACTGTAAAGTTTGGTGATTAGTGTAGACTATGGCCTCTCTTTTTTCCATGTAATATATCTCAAGGAAACCTCATTAACACTTCCCCTCATTTTAATAATTATACCCAAGATAAACCTTAAATTCTCAATAGCATAAGTGTTGGGTTGTGTTATATTCTTTCCATGACTAACCTACGTAGTGAACCGGGGGGTTAGAGGGGGG
>APFE030429630.1:0-36683 GCA_000404065.3 Pinus taeda | reverse complement strand
CTTAACTTGTGCATTTTATTCACATAACTTAAGAGGCGTGTTTTTTCATTTTGATTTACTTAGTTGGTTGGGATAAATAATTGATGTCCTCCCAACCTACGTTCAATTCTTGCAAGCGACATGTTGAGGTTTATTGTAAAGGATTTGAGCCTTGTTGTTGAGTGTGATTAGTCCCTAGAGGAACAAAACACGTACGTTCCTCATAGGAAATATAAATATATTTGTCATAAGGAGGGGAGGAAAGAAAAACATATGAAATGTGTTTTGGTTTTTGAAGTCCATTCCTCGCATTATCAATGTTTCCATTTTATTGTATTTTAGACATCACAATGCTCAATTTAACAAACTCTGATGATGTAAGACAACTATAAATAATCAAAATTTGTTTTAGTATATGGAAATATCTATTAATTGATCAAGTAACCAGTAATTAGTTTGCAACCAGTGCAAACATTATCATGTTAGCATTGTACTATGTGTAGTGTATGTTGAATCTATAGTGGCGCAAAAGGTTGGTGTAAGTTTGAATCTATAGTAGTACAAAGGATTAGCCCTTGCATACATTTATCTATTTATGACCTTGTACCACACTTACACTACTATTACATTAGTATGACCACTTTGTCATTAGGGGAAAACCCTTGGATAATTTCCCTCATTTCAAAGATGTATTACACTAGTATGACCGCTTTGTCACTAGGTGAAAACCCTTGGATAATTTCCCTCATTTCAAAGATGATACATAGGGAAAACCCTAGATTAAGATTATTAAGGCCACAAGGCCAAGGATGAAAACCATTAGAGAAATATACTCTATATGAGCTCAATATGTCACTTGTGGGAATCAAACCTTGGTGGGGAGGATGATAATCATACCTCTAGCCACTTGAGATAAATCCAATTGTATGCTAATGGATTAATTTGGTGGTAGATTGGATAAAATATCCAATCTCAATAAAATATTAGATGGCAATAAAACTTGAAAGGGTTGTTTAGTATATAATCTCTTCGATAATAACATATTTAAAAATATAATATTCAATAGTTGTGCATAGGCAAATACCTCCGTTAAAAGTAAAAGATGGGAGGAATAAGAAAATTGACCATGGATGTTGCCACATACATAAATAATTATTCTAATGATGATAAAGACTGAAAATGATAATAATGAGAGGAATATATACCAAGATAGAAAACATCAATAAATACAAAGTCATCTAGCCAAATAAAGTTGAACATTCTTGAAAGTAAAATATTAACTTTTACTTTCTATACTAGGTCATTCTATAATGTAAAACAAATAGAATATGTATCATAAATATAAATATATATGAGTATGTATTGTAATAGAATAACAAATAGGTCTTTCTAGTTTTTTACTTAATTGTTGGTTATGGACTAGTGCTTTCAAATATAAAAGAAGAGAGACATAATTAAAATGATAAAATTGAAAAACACCTACATGAAAAACACAATTGGGTGTTGGAAAATTTGAGTAGAATACAATTATATTTTTCTTGGGAAAAAACAATTTAAATGTAAAAACCTCCCAACAAATTACCTATAAATCATGAAGATGAAAGTTCTACGGAATTTTTTTCTTGGATGCGTATCACTAATTATATGAAGACTTGCACTTTCCAAGAAATTTTTTATTCAAATGCAACGTGACACTAGTCATGGTATTGAATTAAATATTGAACCAATATTAAATTTAATATTTATAGCTATTGCTCTTTATACTTGCAACATTTCTTTAAGCTTTTTGAACCAATACATAGGTTAAAGCAGGGTGAAAGGGAAGTAAATTTAGCTCCTAAAAACAATTAAACAAAATCACTTTTATAAAACATTGAAAACCTAGAAATCCTAAGTGATTGACTGGGATAAATGAGTCTATTTACTTTTTCAAAATTAAATTTTAATATATCGATATATATATATGAGACTACACTACGAGCCTTTTAACATTAACTCTTACCCAATCACTGTGATTATGCACAGAGAACTGAAAAACGCAGGTCAATAAACTGGCAATATCATAAATTATAAAATAGTAGTAGTGACTTAAAAGATGGATAATTAAAAGATTGGCTTAATGAATCACCCAACGACTGTTATAATTGAAAAACGCAGGTAAAAAAACCTACAGCAATATCATAAACTATAAAATAGTAATAGTGATTTAAAAGACGGGTAATTAAAAGAATGGTTTAATGAATGGTAATTAAAAGATTGGTCAAAGCTACATTTGAACACAACGGTCCAAAAAAGCAAGCATAAAACGCCCTGATTAATGAAACTCACGATCCTGGCGCTCTGATGAATGAAGGATGAGAGGGCTGGGTGATTATTGTGATGAATGAAGAATGAGAGTAGGAAATTCACGAAAGAACGAAAATAGCATCAGGGAGATGGAATGGATTATTTATGGAGCTGGTAATTTTCTATTCCCTTTAATTTGTTTTTGTATCTCTGGTTTATTCAACTCGTTAACCAGGGAAAGAGAGTAGGCGATTGAGTAAATTTATGTAACCTCACAAACTATTTTTTCTGTTGAATCTACAGGTTAATCATGGTTTTCTTTCTCTCTCAAGCACTGTGATGTATGTAAAGTTGTCTGTCTGTCTGTCTTATGAAGTGCTCCATAAATGTTGTGTGTAGTGTTGTGGTATGTCTGTAATGTGGGTTGTGTCTTGTGTCCATGTTTTTTTTGTGTCTATTAATTGGGAGAGAAAGTCCAAGCTCGGGAGAATATGCAGCCGTTGGAGGGCCAATTTGATAAACAAATAATAATGCACTCATTCAGAGTGAGTGAGTTGGTACTCATGTAAATATTTTCCTGAATTATTTTTAAACTCATTCTCGACCCTTTTTTCTGTTTCTTTTTCTGATGAGTTGAAATTTTATATACAGGAGTTGGAGCAGCGTTTCCAGTGACTTTAAGGAGTTTCTGGCAGTTTGCAGAGTTTCATTTGCAGCTTTCTGGCAGTTTGCAGAGTTTCAATGGCAAATGAAAGATTCCTAAGAAGCACGGTTAGTATGCTTTGTGAATGGCCTTGACCTTGTTCTCCTCTGTTTCTGTTTCTTGGTGCAGTTTACGAATTTCTACAGAATAGTTATGCCAATTGAGTCATTTTTAGTCCTGTGTGTTGGTCTGTGTTCATGTAAGTGTTGAGGATGCCCAGATGTGATGTGAGGTATTAGGTGGTTTTCCATGTAACGGGTCATGTCGCCCATTAATCTTTCTGGCTATTGACAGCGTTGGTCTCTCCAAAACCCCAGTTGAGCTCCTCTTTTTCTCCCAATTGTCCCATATCCATAAGAGTTGTATAACCCTATGAAGCCGAAGTTGCTTGAAGAGTACTAGCACCAGTCATAGAACCACTTATTTACTTAGCAGCACAACCAGTAGGTAGCATATTATAGGTGGGTAGATTAAACAGGAGATTGAGAAGGTGGTTCAGTTAGTTGAGAGAGACACCTGCAGTTCGGTGATACTATTTCTATGATGATTTCTCCCACTGTCATCACTGCCTTGGTGCTTTTGGTGATATAAGTGAGGAGAAGACCGCTAAAATCTCTCCAGATCTGTGGTCATCCTTGCTCTATGACATTTCTGTTTGTGAAGATTTTTCCATTGCATCTCTCTCTGTCATCCCTGCTATATGGAATCTCAGTTTGTATTTTCCCTGCTGTATGGAATTTCAGTTCGTATTTTTCGTGTTCGTCCTTCAAACGAGGACTGCTTGAATTTAATACCCTGGACTTTCACCATTGGGGTATATTATGTTCATCTAGCTGAAAGCATCACCTGGTACAACACCTGTTCTGTGTCATCGATACTCCTCACCTGTTCATCGATGTATTTGGAAGTCCTCATCGCTGGTTAGTGATCAATGAATGTTTTAATTTGTTAAGAAAGCAAGCACGGTGAAATTACTTTACTTTTTATGGTGTTTTCTCCTGAGCTTATTATTGCTATTTAGGGTCAAAGAGTGTGCGTCACGTGCCTGTGGCATTATTATCGTTCATGATTAAGCCAGCCGGAGGAGGTTCCTCTTTTAAAGATCCAATCCACGCTACAGTGATTAAATTAAACAATAATAGTAATAATCCCCAATTGAATTGATTCCAAATCAACTCCCTCCCAATTGCTTTCAGCATCAGGAAACATCGTGTGAATAATCCCGTTAAGGTTAGGCTTTTCAGTGAGCGTGCGTATTGATATTCTAAACAGAGCGTACGATTTAGAACGTGGTTGTTGACCGGACCACAACTACCAGATACTTCTTATGCACCTGGGTAGGAATACTACCAGATACTTCTTACCAGATACCAGATCATGTGCCTATTATACATCTGAATCAGAGCGTTAACAAAATCTCTAAACACGTTGGAATACGTCGTAATTTCCTCTACTTAGCCGTACTAGTACATTACCGCCCATTACCATAATACAAGTTACGTTGCAATCTGCATCTCAACTCTTAACGCTGATAGTTGATAGGTTTAGTTGGAATGGTAAACTGCCAGCATCTCAACTCTTAACGCTGATAGTTAATAGGTTTAGTTGGAATGGTAAACTGCCAGCATCAGTAGTATTTATTAACCGTTCTCGATATCCAACAGAGACTGGCACTGCCTCAAAAGCTTCCTCCCGTCGCACGACTTTTCATACCAAGCATACGTAAACTTAAAAAAAACGTGTACCGTTGTGTTGTGTTGTAAGTTTCCAGTCACATCTGCTCCTAACCAGGTTGCTTACACACACGGTTATCACTTACAGCTCCTCATGGTGAGCAAATACGAGGGTTCTCGTGTGTCAGTTGTACTAATTTATTACTTTAATTAAAGCTGATCGGCCTGTCTATGTTCCCTGAATTTTATTTTTTATTTACCAGATTAAAGTAATTCGACGATTGGGGATTTCACCTTCAGCGAACATGTTGGTAAGAATATTGAATGAGATTTAGTACTTATCGGTGGTCTGCTGCAGAGGATGGATTTATAACAAGACCACTCCAAAACTATATAATACATATATCGCTCTCTCTGTCAACTTTTGGGTGCGAAAATACCTGTGAAAACATTCCGAACAAAAAATGAAATTGCATTATAGTTTGACCTACGCCTATCACATTTCATGTGGTTGTTCAGCATGAAGAATTTTTAACCTTGCATGGTAAGTCATCACTCTGGATAGAGGTAACCCTCCGTTCCTTTGACCGTAATGGTAACATGAGTCCCTCCGTTCCTTTGACCGTAATGGTAACATGAGTCGCTTCCTCATCAATTTCCATTTCCATTTTCATCCTTGATGATTCGCTTCCTCATCAAAGTTTCCTTTTCCATCCTGGATGAGTCACTTCTCATCCAAGTTTCCAAGTAGATGTAGTGTTTCGAAGTTAGATGTGTTAGTAGTCATGAGCAGGTCATAACTGGTTATGAGATGAACCCTTCAGTTTTTTTGCATGCGCAGTCCCAAAACATGGTAGTATTTATTTAATTAGGACAGATGATATTCAATAGTGGGCAATTGGAATGTCATGTCATGATGATGAATAGATAAAACAATCATGCGACTTAACAATGATCTCTGTTTTAACGGGTTTCACCCGGCAACTTTTAGATAATCAAATATTCCTTTTTCCGCTATGTTATTAATTACCTAGTTTTATTAATTATATGCAAGGTGTTTTCTCCTTTTTTTTTTTTTTTTTTCAATTTAGTTGTTGATAATTTTATTTACTGAATAGAATTTTATTAATAAAAAAACATTATTTTATTTACTCTAATAAAACCATATTATTGTTATATTGAAATTAAAAGTTATTAAACATATTTTTCAATTTTATTAATAAAAACATATTATTGTTATATTGAAATTAAAAGTTATTAAACATATTTTTCTTACTTATTTTCAATATGCAATGATTAGATTTAATTCTTATTATATTAAATTTATAAATTATATTATTTTATATAATAATATTGTATTCATGTTTTTTTAATATTGGTTATTTTATGATTTTTTTTAATAGTGCATTTAATTATGTTACAAGTTGTTAGGATGAGTTTGTATACTAATAATATAATTTCAATGTTGTATGTTGCAGAAAAATTATCAATACCAAAGTTGCTCCTATGGGGTCGAAGACATTATCTATTTTTATGTTTTGTAAAGTTGTAAGAAAAAAACATTTTTTTTTTTAATTGGGCCCATCAAAGAATGTAGATGAACACAAACTATCCTTAATAAAATGAGTAGACTCTTTTTTGTTGGAGGGGAATTCAACCCCTCCAAAAGGCTCTTAGGAAGGTTAAATGGTAACCCTCCTTTGAGTTGTGTTCTTTTGCTCATGGTTTTCATGATTTTTAGTTTTTACTAGCTCCAATATCCACAAACACAAATATATCATTGTATTATAATAATAATTTATAAACATGTTTTAAACATCTTCCCAACATACACACAAATGAAAAAATTCATTTTATTCACATAAATCATTTAATATTTTTTCAATGTTTTAAACATCTTCCCCATATACACATAAAATGGAAAAACCACTCTTATTCACATAAATCATTTAACAGTTTTACAATTTTTAAACATCTTCCCAACATGCACACAAACGACAAAATCATTCTTATTCACATAAATTATATAACCATTTTAACCTAAATTTATTTATATTTTTTAATTTCTATTTTTTTTTAGATTTTGATTTTTTTTGTTTTGTTTTTTCTAAATTATATATTTTTATTATAAGTATGTTCTAAGAAATTATATTATATTTTACATATAATTTAATATTTATATTGATTTTTTATAGATTTAAATTAAATATTAATATGTTATTTAGTTTGTAAATATCTAAATGTTTTTATTATTTAGTTGTATTATTTAGTTGTATGTTTGTGTATTGGTTTTATTATTTATATATAATAAATATATTCTTAATGCTTATTTATACATAAATATATATATTTGGGTTATAATGTATGCTTTAGATTCTTTACTTTGTATGTATATGAATGTATTACTTTTAGAATTGACATAGTGGTATTATTAGTTGCATTTGGATAGCTAAAATTTATTTGCTAAGCATTTTATTTTTGTGTGTATCAATGAATAGGATATCCACTTCTATATGATGTGTCTGAATGTATTATTGAGAGAGTTTGCATTACTTGTATGTACTTCTTTGGACTATTCTTCTATGTTTGTGAATGTCTCATTTTGCATGCTTTTGAGTATTCTCTCATTGTTTATTTGCATGTATATGCCTTTATTAATTGAGTATGCATAGAGTGTTAGAGTGGTGGCTTCATTGTTTGTGTGTATATAAATGCATTTTTTTAATAGTTGCTTGTATTATCTTGAGTGTTTTTTCAATATTCCTTCATTATTTGCTTGAGTGTGTATTTTTTTAGTATTCTTGTGTATGGATATTGTTTGCTTGTATATTTATGAATGCATTCTCTATACTTGTGTGTATATTATTTACTTGTATTCTTTATATGTATATAAATCTATTCTTTGTTGCATTTGTATGTGACTTGTTTACTTGTATTCTTTGTATGTGTATGAATATATTCTTTATGTGTATATGAATCTATTCTTTGCTACATTCGTATGTGTCTTGTTTCCTTGTATTCTTCGTATGTGTATGAATATGTCTTTTATGTTGTGTATGAATCTATTCTTTGCTACAATTGTATGTGTTTTCTTTAATTGCATTCTTTCTATGTGTATGGATGTATTCTTTGTGTGTATGAATCTATTCTTTGCTACATTTGTATGGGTCTTGTTTAATTGTATTCTTTGTATGTGTATGGATGTATTCTTTGTGTATGAATCTATTCTTTGCTACACTTGTATGTGTCTTGCATAGTTGTATTCTTTGTATGTGTATATGGATGTATTCTTTCTGTGTGTAAATCTATTCTTTGCTACACCTGTATTCTTTGTGTGTATGAATCTATTCTTCGATACATTTGTATGCCTCTTTTTTAATTGTATTCTTTGTATGTGTATGGATGTATTCTTTGTGTGTGTCTTGCATAATTGTATTATTTGTATGTGTATAGATGTATTATTTGTGTGTATGAATCTATTCTTTGCTACACTTGTATGTGTCTTGCATAATTGTATTCTTTGTATGTGTATGGATGTATTCTACGTTTGTATGAATCTATTCATTGCTGCACGTGTATTCTTTGTGTGTATGAATCTATTCTTTGATACATTTGTATGGGTCTTGTTTAATTGTATTATTTGTATGTGTATGGATGTATTCTTTGAGTGTATGAATCTATTATTTGCTACACTTGTATTCTTTGTGTGTATGAATCTATTCTTTGCTACATTTGTGTGTGCCTTGCATAATTGTATTCTTTGTATGTGTATGGATGTATTCTACGTGTGTATGAATCTATTATTTGGTACACTTGTATTCTTTGTGTGTATGAATCTATTCTTTGCTATATTTGTATGGGTCTTGTTTAATTGTATTCTTTGTATGTGTATGATGTATTCTTTGTGTGTATGAATCTGTTCTTTGCTACACTTGTATGTGTCTTGCATAATTGTATTCATAATGCGGGTATGAATCTTTCTTTTTATATTTGTATATATATTATTTACTTATAAATATACTAGTGTAGTTTCTGTGAATGTATTTTTTAAAATATATTTTTATATGATATTAAATATACTATCATTATTTCTATATATAAATATATTGTTTAGAATATTAACTATTAAATAAATTAGTTTAAATATTTTTCAAAATGCTATTTATTATTATTATTATTATTTAGTTTTTCCTTTTATTTTTTTGCTTTAATTTTTTTTTTTTTTTTTTTTTTTGATTTATTCCATATAAAAATATTAAAGGTTTGTAATATTTATTTATCATTTTAAAATGAAAAATAATATACATATTACAATAATATTAAAAAGTACATAATATTAACCTTCCAAGTACAACTCAATTAACATTAATTTGTAATAACACATATCAATTAATTATTTCATATTAAAATCAATACAATAAATTAATTTTATTTAAAATTTCACTAATTTTATATAATAAAAAAACCAGAATACTAAAATTTAATAATATGTGGAAAAAATATTAATTCTAAAATTTTGTTAATGATAATATTTGTTTTAAAAATAATAAAGGAAATAAATACTTTTCAATTTTCATAACTTACTAATTAACTTATAAAATAAATGTAATTTTCAACATCATAATATCTATACTCAATCTCCATCACATGCATAATTTAATGTTAATTCTAAAATTCATAATAAGCATAATAAATGTGATGTGTGAACATGTCACCTTGTGAGTCAATATGTGTAATGTTTGTGGGTATGTGTATGTTTGTGTGCACCCTTTGTTTGTTTATTGTGTGCATGTATGCATGTGAGTGATTGTGCCTCATTGGAAATGGATTGTGTGGGTGCGAGTCAGTGGTTAGTCTCATTCCAATGATGGACCATTTTTGGGGTCATATAAGCTCTCACCTTCACGTGGTTGACCCTGTTAGTAGAGATTTTACATCTCCAAACCAAGAGGAGCTTTCTATAGAGTCTTTTTTAATTTATTTAAAACATAACATTAACTTCAAAACATTAAAATAAATTTTTAATCATAAATTTTTTATTTAATTTTTAAAACATTTAAATATGCCATCTTATTATAAAATAATTTGAAATATATATGTTTTTAAGCTATATATTAATTATTGAAATAAACTAATATAATTTGAATAAATATATAATGGTTAATTATTATCCTGTTTTATTATAAAAATTAATTTAAAAATATATAAATATCATTCATATTTAATTATTAAATCTCTAGAATATATTAAAATATTTCTTTTTATAATAAATATATATTTGTTTTTTAAGGTGCTCTCTAACTTAGTTGAAATGCTATAATAAAAAGAAAAAATTAAATAGATTAATATAATGTAAACATTTTAACAAATTCTAAATAAAATTAAAATTAATAAAATAAAAATAAATCTATAAAAATGAAAATGACTCGTGGTATTTGAAAAACATGGTATTCATGTGGAACATAGTCTATTAAAAGGGTGAAATTAAACTAGCCTAAATCAAATCTATTTTCACTCTAAAAAAAGTTTTTCATTTCAAGAGACCAAATCCTTCTTGATGTTTGAATGTGGTAAGATGAAATCTAAATTGCTTATATTAATTTCCTCTCCACCTAGGTTCAATTCTCATAAGTAATATGATGGATGTTTACAACATCAACAAAATATGAATGCTCCTCATATGAGATATACCACATTGTAAATCTAAATTGCTTATATTAATTTCCTCTCCACCTAGTTTCAATTCTCATAAGTAATATGATGGATGTTTACAACATCAACAAAATATGAATGCTCCTCATATGAGATATACCACATTGTACTTTTATATATATATATGAGGGATCGCTCAATTGGTTTAGTGTTCATAATTAAAGCACCTACGTTATTGATAGATCATGAGAGTTAGCTCAATTGGTTGAGTCTTCATTGTTATTGAGAGATCATGAAGGTTAGCTCAATTAGTTGAGTCTATTTAAAACACTTTTATTGTTGGAGTTAGGCTCTATTCATAAATGGTTTTAAATAATAATAAATTTTAATATAAAATAAGTGAACATTGATATTTTTAAATATTATACTTTATAAATATAATTTAAATATAATAATTAAAATAAATAAATATGTAATCAACTAAATAAATAGTTGATTTCCATTAAGTTTTACACATTAATTAAATTAAGTTTCCTATATACCTCCTAACTTGCCTATATGCCTCAAACTATTTAATAACCCAAAAACTATGAATTAATAAATAATAAATAATTATACATATTAAATATTTATAAATCCCTAAATAATTAATAAATATTATATTTAATATTTATTTTAACCACTTAAAAGATGATAACTATAATAATTCTTTCCTCTATTAAAAACTTTATACTCCTAAAATATTAATCATTTTCCTAAAATATGTGTAACCAGGATAAAAAGTAATTTGTGAAAGTAACAAAAAAAATGGAACCATCTCATATATAAAATAAAATAATATAACAACATTTATTTACAAAATAATATAATCTACATAAAATATGTTTTAATATTTTATTAATTATATAAAAAATAAAACATTCTCAAAACCATTTGAATAAATTTTTAAAAAAAAACTCTAATTTTAAAATATATAATAATCCTTTAATAAAAAAAATCTAATATAATAATATATTTATTAGTTAGAGAACTTATATAATATATGTATATTTCAGTTAGATGAATATAATAATTTATGTGATATTATATTAAGTTAGATGAATATTCTTGCTGGCATGTCTTTTTAGGTATTCCCATTAATGTGTAAGTTTGTTTTTTTAACCTTTGTCATTAAAAAAGAAGTGGTATTTTGGGTAAAAAGAATGATAATTATTTGACCAACCTTCACTTGGAGGGAAAACTTTATAATTTATTAAAAATTAAGATAATGGTTTTAATTAAAAATAAAACTGAAAATGATGTATTTATTGGACTAACCCTCCATTCTTATCGTATTTAAAAAATATTGTTTTTTTTCTAAATTTAGAATTAGTTAGTTGGAAAGCAATATTTCTTTTATGGGTATTTCAAAATTTTCAATAGAGATGCCACTTTTACAAAGTTTAGTTTACATTTCTAGTGTACTTTTTTTTATTCATGAATATAGATCTATCTTAAATAAATATTTTCTCATTTCTTCATTTTATGTTTTTCTTTGGAGAGAAGGAGAGAGAGAAAAGGAAAAAAAAATCAATATGGAGAAAACAACAATACATAAGTTTCAGCTAATAACACAATAAAAAATAAAGGTATAGATGTACTATGTCTAATAAACTAAGATGAGTAAAGTTAAAGAAAGAATATGCAAGAAAAAATGAATTCGTGTTTCATTAAAAATTAACCGAACAAGAACCCTAATAATGGCATAACATATATAATATATTTTCTAGATTAGTATATTTTCTAGATTAGTATATAAAAATTTGAGCTAAGAAATAGTGCTTTAAGAAACTGGGCAAATACATGTAATAGTATTTTGTGGTGAATGGTTTAAAACTCACTCAGGATTTAGAAATATAAAACACAATTCAATATTTCATATTTAAAATAACTATGATATAAAACACAATTCAATATTTCACATTTAAAATAACTATGTTTAAAACTTGAGATGTGTAAAATTAAGAAACTTGAGATATCTAAAATTAAGAGTTTTGTTATAATAAAAAATTAGGATTTAAAATGGATTTGGTAAGAATTTTTTTTATAATGAGATGGAATTAAAAACCAATATAATTCTAAGAAATTGGTTTAATTATAATATTGAATTGGATATAGAAATGTTTAGATGATGATTTGATGATGATTAATGTTTCTTGAGCCAATAATTAGTTTATTAAAATTTAAAAAATAAATATTTTTTTTAGGTTTATTTAGAATCTTATTTATATACTCAAAAACCAATAAGATAAATATCTCACCCATTATTTATGTTTCATGACTTAAGGATTTAAAAAATATCAATATTTAAAAAAATTATTTGAAATGGAGTTAATGGATATAATAATATTAATATATATATATATATAATAAATATACTATATATATATATATATATTTTCTCATATCAAAATATCTTATAGCCGACCTTTCAAAATATAAATAACAGATATAACTATAATTTAAAAATGTCAATAATATACATTTTTAAAATTTAATTTTTATTAAAATATATATTTTATTACTTATTTATTAAATTTTACTAAAATTATATATATTGGATATAAAACATTATTATATGTTACTAAAACACTATAGTTTACATTTTTTAAGGTTACAGTATTTTATAAAATCTACTTTAAATAAAATAATATATAATTATTATAATTATTATTTATTTTAAATTAGTTTTGAAATGATTTTTTAATATTTAAGAAAATTTTTTGAAGTTGGTTTAATTAATCAAATTATTAGTTAAATAAATATTTTATATATATATATATTATTATATATATAATATAATATATATATATATATATATATATTTATTATTTATTGTATATCTATTATGATTATGTTTTAATAATTGAAAATGTTTATAAATATAATAATAATATTAATATTATTTTCATATTATTTTATTTTATAATTATAAATTGTATGATAAAATGGAAAAAGTAGGAAATTAATATAAGCAATTTAGATTTCATCTTACCACATTCAAACATCAAGAAGGATTTAATCTCTTGAAATGAAAAACTTTTTTTAGAGTGGAAAGAGATTTGATCTAGGCTAGTTTAATTTCACCCTTTAAATAGACTATGTTCCACATGAATACCATGTTTTTTAAATACCATAAGTCATTTTTATTTTTATAGGTTTATTTTTATTTTATTAATTTTATTTTTATTTTTTATTTAGACTTTGTTAAAAATTACATTATATTAATCATTTTTCTTTTTCTTTTTGTTATAAAACTATTCACCCTTTAATAGACCATGTTCCACATGAATGCCATGTTTTTTAAATACCACAAATCATTTTTGTTTTTATAAATTTATTTTTATTTTATTTTTATTTTATTGAGACTTTGTTAAAATGTTTACATTATATTATCTATTAATTTTTTTTTTTTAAATAACATTTCTACTGAAAGAAATATTAATATTATAAAGATTTAAAAATATGAATAATACTTTATTTTTTTTTTTTTAATAATTTTATTAATTAAAACAGAATAATAATTAACCTATATATTTATTCAAATTATATTAGTTTATTTCAATAATTAATATATAGCTTAAAAACATATATATTTCAAATTATTTTATAATAAGATGGCATATTTAAATGTTTTAAAAATTAAATAAAAAATTTATGATTAAAAACTATTTAAATGTTTTGAAGTTAATGTTATGTTTTAAATAAATTAAAAAACACTCTATAGAAAGCTCCTCTTGGTTTGGAGATGTAAAATCTCTACTAACAGGGTCAACCACGTGAAGGTGAGAGCTTATATGACCCCAAAAACAGTCCATCATTGGAATGAGACTAACCACTGACGCGCACCCACACAATCCATTTCCAATGAGGCACAATCACTCACATGCATACATGCACACAATAAACAAACAAAGGGTGCACACAAACATACACATACCCACAAACATTACACATATTGACTCACAAGGTGACATGTTCACACACATCACATTTATTATGCTTATTATGAATTTTAGAATTAACATTAAATTATGCATGTGATGGAGATTGAGTATAGATATTATGATGTTGAAAATTACATTTATTTTATAAGTTAATTAGTAAGTTATGAAAATTGAAAAGTATTTATTTCCTTTATTATTTTTAAAACAAATATTATCATTAACAAAATTTTAGAATTAATATTTTTTCCACATATTATTAAATTTTAGTATTCTGGTTTTTTTATTATATAAAATTAGTGAAATTTTAAATAAAATTAATTTATTGTATTGATTTTAATATGAAATAATTAATTGATATGTGTTATTACAAATTAATGTTAATTGAGTTGTACTTGGAAGGTTAATATTATGTACTTTTTAATATTATTGTAATATGTATATTATTTTTCATTTTAAAATGATAAATAAATATTACAAACCTTTAATATTTATATGAAAGAAATCAAAAAGAAAAAAAATTAAAAATTAAAAATTAAAGCAAAAAAATAAAGGAAAATAAAATAATAATATAATAATAGCATTTTGAAAAATATTTAAACTAATTTATTTACTAGTTAATATTCTAAACAATATATTTATATATAGAAATAATGATAGTATATTTAATATCATATAAAAATATATTTTAAAAAATACATCCACAGAAACTACACTCGTATATTTATAAGTAAATAATATATATACAAATATAAAAAGAAATATTCATACCCACATTATGAATACAATTATGCAAGACACATACAAGTGTAGCAAATAACAGATTCATACACACAAAGAATACATCATACACATACAAAGAATACAATTAAACAAGACCCATACAAATGTAGCAAAGAATAGATTCATACACACAAAGAATACAAGTGCAGCAAATAATAGATTCATACACACGTAGAATACATCCATACACATACAAAGAATACAATTATGCAAGGCACGCACAAATGTAGCAAAGAATAGATTCATACACACAAAGAATACAAGTGTAGCAAATAATAGATTCATACACTCAAAGAATACATCCATACACATACAAATAATACAATTAAACAAGACCCATACAAATGTATCAAAGAATAGATTCATACACACAAAGAATACACGTGTAGCAATGAATAGATTCATACAAACGTAGAATACATCCATACACATACAAAGAATACAATTATGCAAGACACATACAAGTGTAGCAAAGAATAGATTCATACACACAAATAATACATCTATACACATACAAATAATACAATTATGCAAGACACACACAAAGAATACATCCATACACATACAAAGAATACAATTAAAAAAGAGCCATACAAATGTATCAAAGAATAGATTCATATAGACAAAGAATACATCCATACACATACAAAGAATACAATTATGCAAGACACATACAAGTGTAGCAAAGAATAGATTCATACACACAAATAATACATCTATACACATGCAAATAATACAATTATGCAAGACACACACAAAGAATACATCCATACACATACAAGAAATACAATTAAATAAGAGCCATACAAATGTATCAAATAATAGATTCATACACACAAAGAATACAGGTGTAGCAAAGAATAGATTTACACACACAAAGAATACATCCATATACACATACAAAGAATGCAATTATGCAAGACACATACAAGTGTAGCAAAGAATAGATTCATACACAAAGAATACATACATACACATACAAGGAATACAATTAAACAAGACCCATACAAATGTAGCAAAGAATAGATTCGTACACACAGAATACATCCATACACATAGAAAGAATACAATTAAATAAGACACATACAATTGTAGCAAAGAATAGATTCATACACAACATAAAGGACATATTCATACACATACAAAGAATACAAGGAAACAAGACACATACGAATGTAGCAAAGAATAGATCCATATACACATAAAGAATATATTCATACATATACAAAGAATACAAGTAAACAAGTCACATACAAATGCAACAAAGAATATATTTATATACATATAAAGAATACAAGTAAATAATATACACACAAGTATAGCAGAGAATGCATTCATAAATATACAAGCAAACAATATCCATACACAAGAATACTAAAAAAATACACACTCAAGCAAATAATGAAGGAATACTGAAGAAACACTTAAGATAATACAAGCAACTATTCAAAAAAATGCATTTATATACACACAAACAATGAAGCCACTACTCTAACACTGGAGGCATACTCAATTAATAGAGGCATATACATGCAAAACAACAATGAGAGAATACTCAAAAGCATGCAAAATGAGACATTCACAAACATAGAAGAATAATCCAATGAATTACATACAAGTAATGCAAACTCTCTCAATAATACATTCACACACATCATATAGAAGTAGATATCCTATTCATTGATACACACAAAAATAAAATGCTTAGCAAATAAATTCTAACTATCCAAATGCAACTAATAATAGCACTATCTCAATTCTAAAAATAATACATTCATATACATACAAAGTAAAGAATCTAAAGCATACATTATAACCCAAATATATATATTTATGTATAAATAAGCATTCAAGAATATATTTATTATATATAAATAATAAAACTAATACACAAACGTTTAGAAAGAGTAATATTATACAACTAAATAATAAAAAAGTTTAGATATTTACAAACACAAACACTCTAAATAATATATTAATTATTTAAATTTATAAAAATCATATAAATATTAATTTAATGTAAAATATAATATAAATACTTAAGAACATACTTATAATAGAAATATTATAATTAGAAAAAAAACTTAAAAAAAAAATCTAATCTAAAAAAAAATATAAATTAAAAAATATAAATAAATTTAGGTTAAAATTGTTATATAATTTATGTGAAAAAGAATGATTTTGTCGTTGTTTGTGTGCATGTTGGGAAGATGTTTAAAACATTGTAAAAATGTTAAATGATTTATGTGAATAAGAGTGGTTTTGCCATTTTTATTTGTATATGGGGAAGATGTTTAAAACATTGAAAAAATATTAAATGATTTATGTGAATAAAAGGGATTTTTTCATTTGTGTGCATGTTGGGAAGATGTTTAAAACATGTTTATAAATTATTATTATAATAAAATGATATATTTGTGTTTGTGGATATTGGAGTTAGTAAAAACTAAAGATCATGAAAACCATGAGCACAAAGAACACAACTCAAAGGAGGGTTAACATTTAACCTTCCTAAGAGCCTTTTGGAGGGGTTGAATTCCCCTCCAACAAAAAATAGTCTACTCATTTTATTAAGGATAGTTTGTGTTTATGTACATTCTTTGATGGGCCCATCTAAACAAACCAAAAATGTTTTTTTTTTACAACTTTACAAAACATAAAAATAGATAATGTCTTCGACCCCACATGAGCAACTTTGGTATTGATAATTTTTCTGCAAGATACAACATTGAAATTATATTATTAGTATACAAACTCATCCTAACAACTTGTGACATAATTAAATGCACTATTAAAAAAAAATCATAAAATAACCAATATTAAAAAAACATAAATGCCATATTATTATATAAAATAATATAATTTATAAATTTAATATAATAAAAATTAAATCTAATCATTGCATATTGAAAATAAATAAGAAAAAATATGTTTAATAACTTTTAATTTCAATATAACAATAATATGTTTTTATTAATAAAATTCTATTGAGTAAATAAAATTATCAACAATTAAATGGAAAAAAAAATTGTTGAAGGAGAAAACACCTTGCATATAATTAATAAAACTAGGTAATTAATAACATAGCGGAAAAAGGAATATTTGATTATCTAAAAGTTGCCGAGTGAAACCCGTTAAAACAGAGATCATTGTTAAGTCGCACGATTGTTTTATCTATTCATCATCATGACATGACATTCATGACATTCCAATTGCCCACTATTGAATATCATCTGTCCTAATTAAATAAATACTACCATGTTTTGGGACTGCGCATGCAAAAAAACTGAAGGGTTCATCTCATAACCAGTTATGACCTGCTCATGACTACTAACACATCTAACTTTGAAACACTACATCTACTTGGAAACTTGGATGAGAAGTGACTCATCCAGGATGGAAAAGGAAACTTTGATGAGGAAGCGAATCATCAAGGATGAAAATGGAAATGGAAATTGATGAGGAAGCGACTCATTACCACTACGGTCAATGGAAATGGAAATTGATGAGGAAGCGACTCATGTTACCATTACGGTCAAAGGAATGGAGGGACTCATGTTACCATTACGGTCAAAGGAACGGAGGGTTACCTCTATCCAGAGTGATGACTTACCATGCAAGGTTAAAAATTCTTCATGCTGAACAACCACATGAAATGTGATAGGCGTAGGTCAAACTATAATGCAATTTCATTTTTTGTTCGGAATGTTTTCACAGGTATTTTCGCACCCAAAAGTTGACAGAGAGAGCGATATATGTATTATATAGTTTTGGAGTGGTCTTGTTATAAATCCATCCTCTGCAGCAGACCACCGATAAGTACTAAATCTCATTCAATATTCTTACCAACATGTTCGCTGAAGGTGAAATCCCCAATCGTCGAATTACTTTAATCTGGTAAATAAAAAATAAAATTCAGGGAACATAGACAGGCCGATCAGCTTTAATTAAAGTAATAAATTAGTACAACTGACACACGAGAACCCCCGTATTTGCTCACCATGAGGAGCTGTAAGTGATAACCGTGTGTGTAAGCAACCTGGTTAGGAGCAGATGTGACTGGAAACTTACAACACAACACAACGGTACACGTTTTTTTTAAGTTTACGTATGCTTGGTATGAAAAGTCGTGCGACGGGAGGAAGCTTTTGAGGCAGCGCCAGTCTCTATTGGATATCGAGAACGGTTAATAAATACTACTGATGCTGGCAGTTTACCATTCCAACTAAACCTATCAACTATCAGCGTTAAGAGTTGAGATGCTGGCAGTTTACCATTCCAACTAAACCTATCAACTATCAGCGTTAAGAGTTGAGATGCAGATTGCAACGTAACTTGTATTATGGTAATGGGCGGTAATGTACTAGTACGGCTAAGTAGAGGAAATTACGACGTATTCCAACGTGTTTAGAGATTTTGTTAACGCTCTGATTCAGATGTATAATAGGCACATGATCTGGTATCTGGTAAGAAGTATCTGGTAGTATTCCTACCCAGGTGCATAAGAAGTATCTGGTAGTTGTGGTCCCGAAGTATCTGGTAGTTGTGGTCCCGGGTCAACAACCACGTTCTAAATCGTACGCTCTGTTTAGAATATCAATACGCACGCTCACTGAAAAGCCTAACCTTAACAGGATTATTCACACGATGTTTCCTGATGCTGAAAGCAATTGGGAGGGAGTTGATTTGGAATCAATTCAATTGGGGATTATTACTATTATTGTTTAATTTAATCACTGTAGCGTGGATTGGATCTTTAAAAGAGGAACCTCCTCCGGCTGGCTTAATCATGAACGATAATAATGCCACAGGCACGTGACGCACACTCTTTGACCCTAAATAGCAATAATAAGCTCAGGAGAAAACACCATAAAAAGTAAAGTAATTTCACCGTGCTTGCTTTCTTAACAAATTAAAACATTCATTGATCACTAACCAGCGATGAGGACTTCCAAATACATCGATGAACAGGTGAGGAGTATCGATGACACAGAACAGGTGTTGTACCAGGTGATGCTTTCAGCTAGATGAACATAATATACCCCAATGGTGAAAGTCCAGGGTATTAAATTCAAGCAGTCCTCGTTTCAAGGACGAACACGAAAAATACGAACTGAAATTCCATACAGCAGGGAAAATACAAACTGAGATTCCATATAGCAGGGATGACAGAGAGAGATGCAATGGAAAAATCTTCACAAACAGAAATGTCATAGAGCAAGGATGACCACAGATCTGGAGAGATTTTAGCGGTCTTCTCCTCACTTATATCACCAAAAGCACCAAGGCAGTGATGACAGTGGGAGAAATCATCATAGAAATAGTATCACCGAACTGCAGGTGTCTCTCTCAACTAACTGAACCACCTTCTCAATCTCCTGTTTAATCTACCCACCTATAATATGCTACCTACTGGTTGTGCTGCTAAGTAAATAAGTGGTTCTATGACTGGTGCTAGTACTCTTCAAGCAACTTCGGCTTCCTAGGGTTATACAACTCTTATGGATATGGGACAATTGGGAGAAAAAGAGTAGCTCAACTGGGGTTTTGGAGAGACCAATGCTGTCAATAGCCAGAAAGATTAATGGGCGACATGACCTGTTACATGGAAAACCACCTAATACCTCACATCACATCTGGGCATCCTCAACACTTACGTGAACACAGACCAACACACAGAGGACTAAAAATGACTCAATTGGCATAACTATTCTGTAGAAATTCGTAAACTGCACCAAGAAACAGAAACAGAGGAGAACAAGGTCAAGGCCATTCACAAAGCATACTAACCGTGCTTCTTAGGAATCTTTCATTTGCCATTGAAACTCTGCAAACTGCTAGAAAGCTGCAAATGAAACTCTGGCCGAATCTTTCATTTGCCATTGAAACTCTGCAAACTGCCAGAAAGCTACAAATGAAACTCTGCAAACGGCCAGAAACTCCTTAAAGTCACTGGAAACGCTGCTCCAACTCCTGTATATAAAATTTCAACTCATCAGAAAAAGAAACAGAAAAAAGGGTCGAGAATGAGTTTAAAAATAATTCAGGAAAATATTTACATGAGTACCAACTCACTCACTCTGAATGAATGCATTATTATTTGTTTATCAAATTGGCCCTCCAACGGCTGCATATTCTCCTGAGCTTGGACTTTCTCTCCCAATTAATAGACACAAAACAAACATGGACACAAGACACAACCCACATTACAGACATACCACAACACTACACACAACATTTATGGAGCGCTCCATAAGACAGACAGACAGACAACTTTACATACATCACAGTGCTTGAGAGAGAAAGAAAACCATGATTAACCTGTAGATTCAACAGAAAAAACAGTTTGTGAGGTTACATAAATTTACTCAATCGCCTACTCTCTTTCCCTGGTTAACGAGTTGAATAAACCAGAGATACAAAAACAAATTAAAGGGAACAGAAAATTACCAGCTCCATAAATAATCCATTCCATCTCCCTGATGCTATTTTCGTTCTTTCGTGAATTTCCTACTCGCATTCTTCATTCATCACAATAATCACCCAGCCCTCTCATCCTTCATTCATCAGAGCGCCAGGATCGTGAGTTTCATTAATCAGGGCGTTTTATGCTTGCTTTTTTGGACCGTTGTGTTCAAATGTAGCTTTGACCAATCTTTTAATTACCATTCATTAAACCATTCTTTTAATTACCCGTCTTTTAAATCACTATTACTATTTTATAGTTTATGATATTGCTGTAGGTTTTTTTACCTGCGTTTTTCAATTATAACAGTCGTTGGGTGATTCATTAAGCCAATCTTTTAATTATCCATCTTTTAAGTCACTACTACTATTTTATAATTTATGATATTGCCAGTTTATTGACCTGCGTTTTTCAGTTCTCTGTGCATAATCACAGTGATTGGGTAAGAGTTAATGTTAAAAGGCTCGTAGTGTAGTCTCATATATATATCGATATATTAAAATTTAATTTTGAAAAAGTAAATAGACTCATTTATCCCAGTCAATCACTTAGGATTTCTAAGTTTTCAATGTTTTATGAAAGTGATTTTGTTTAATTGTTTTTAGGAGCTAAATTTACTTCCCTTTCACCCTGCTTTAACCTATATATTGGTTCAAAAAGCTTAAAGAAATGTTGCAAGTAAGTATAAAGAGCAATAGCTATAAATATTAAATTTAATATTGGTTCAATATTTAATTCAATACCATGACTAGTGTCACGTTGCATTTGAATAAAAAAATTCTTGGAAAGTGCAAGTCTTCATATAATTAGTGATACGCATCCAAGAAAAAAATTCCGTGGAACTTTCATCTTCATGATTTATAGGTAATTTGTTGGGAGGTTTTTACATTTAAATTGTTTTTCCCAAGAAAAATATAATTGTATTCCACTCAAATTTTCCAACACCCAATTGTGTTTTTCATGTACGTGTTTTTCAATTTTATCATTTTAATTATGTCTCTCTTCTTTTATATTTGAAAGCACTAGTCCATAACCAACAATTAAGTAAAAAACTAGAAAGACCTATTTGTTATTCTATTACAATACATACTCATATATATTTATATTTATGATACATATTCTATTTGTTTTACATTATAGAATGACCTAGTATAGAAAGTAAAAGTTAATATTTTACTTTCAAGAATGTTCAACTTTATTTGGCTAGATGACTTTGTATTTATTGATGTTTTCTATCTTGGTATATATTCCTCTCATTATTATCATTTTCAGTCTTTATCATCATTAGAATAATTATTTATGTATGTGGCAACATCCATGGTCAATTTTCTTATTCCTCCCATCTTTTACTTTTAACGGAGGTATTTGCCTATGCACAACTATTGAATATTATATTTTTAAATATGTTATTATCGAAGAGATTATATACTAAACAACCCTTTCAAGTTTTATTGCCATCTAATATTTTATTGAGATTGGATATTTTATCCAATGTACCACCAAATTAATCCATTAGCATACAATTGGATTTATCTCAAGTGGCTAGAGGTATGATTATCATCCTCCCCACCAAGGTTCGATTCCCACAAGTGACATATTGAGCTCATATAGAGTATATTTCTCTAATGGTTTTCATCCTTGGCCTTGTGGCCTTAATAATCTTAATCTAGGGTTTTCCCTATGTATCATCTTTGAAATGAGGGAAATTATCCAAGGGTTTTCACCTAGTGACAAAGCGGTCATACTAGTGTAATACATCTTTGAAATGAGGGAAAATAACCCAGGGTTTTCCCCTAATGACAAAGTGGTCATACTAATGTAATAGTAGTGTAAGTGTGGTACAAGGTCATAAATAGATAAATGTATGCAAGGGCTAATCCTTTGTACTACTATAGATTCAAACTTACACCAACCTTTTGCGCCACTATAGATTCAACATACACTACACATAGTACAATGCTAACATGATAATGTTTGCACTGGTTGCAAACTAATTACTGGTTACTTGATCAATTAATAGATATTTCCATATACTAAAACAAATTTTGATTATTTATAGTTGTCTTACATCATCAGAGTTTGTTAAATTGAGCATTGTGATGTCTAAAATACAATAAAATGGAAACATTGATAATGCGAGGAATGGACTTCAAAAACCAAAACACATTTCATATGTTTTTCTTTCCTCCCCTCCTTATGACAAATATATTTATATTTCCTATGAGGAACGTACGTGTTTTGTTCCTCTAGGGACTAATCACACTCAACAACAAGGCTCAAATCCTTTACAATAAACCTCAACATGTCGCTTGCAAGAATTGAACGTAGGTTGGGAGGACATCAATTATTTATCCCAACCAACTAAGTAAATCAAAATGAAAAAACACGCCTCTTAAGTTATGTGAATAAAATGCACAAGTTAAGTAATTTGTCTATTATAAAAACCAAAAAATAATTGAAACCATGTCAATTTTATACATGCATATCCAAGACAACCTTCACCAACACTCTCAAAGTATCAAATGGTTACCTTGTAATAAAACATCAAATTCTAAGGCTAAAAGGAATGGGAAATGACATTATATACCTCATATTAAAGGAAATATATTAGTTAAGCTATGTAGTTAACCTCTTATGTTTACTTTTGTTTTAAAGATAATAAAAAGGTTTCCGAGTGAAATTGGAATGGTTTCCATTGTGGAGAATGTTGATGCTTCTAGTCTAGCATAACTAATCATTATGGAATTCAAATATCCTACATAATGCATCATATTTCTTATTTTAATAATAATGTCCCTTTATGGGGGAGGTAGGAGAAATAGGAGCATTATTCAACCCCAATGAAAAAATTGTGGCACAATTTGCATGGGGTCTGGGTTATGCGACTAATAACCAAGTGGAGTTTCTTACTCTATAGAAAGGTCTAGAAAATTATTTGGAAATAAATTTTAACATTACTATTTTTTTTGTGTAAATCAGCGTTGTTATATTATATGAAAATACATAGTTTACAAAAAGACTACCAAAGCAGTAAAAGACCTTCTTTAGCTTATCCTCGCCCTAATCTATACCCGTTTGACCCCAGAGCATACCACGCAGGGCAGCAGAGGATGCGGTATCTCACAAAAAAATTGACAACCATTTGATCATAGACTAGTTACAGGGCTGAAACAGAGTAGCCCTTTAAAAAAAAAAACCTCACAGCCGTAAACATGCACAAATAGAAAAAAGAGCCCCAGTAAGCATACCCAACAGAGAACATAATATCATAAGGTATCCAGAACGATGTAGTTCTTGGACTTGTCTTGCGCAGCAGACGCCTTGGCTTGGCCTGTCTGAGAGGGCGAGGTAAGAGCATGTGGATTCTTTGACCCTTCCGAAGTTTCCCCGGTGGCACGACCCTCCTGATTTATGGTGTGCCGCATCAGACTGATCAGAACTGTGAATTTTTTCGATATAGTGTCGAGTTGTTGTTCCATGCTGCTCATCTTGAAGTCCAAGCCTTCCAAAATGGCCGCGTGCTCCTCGTTGGCCGCTGCAAGAGTATGTTGAGCCTGCCGCAGCTGGTTTGCCGAGTCCCCTTGCATGTTGATAGCCTTGGCAAGCATCATTTTCATTCTCCACATCTCCGCTTGGGTCCTTACAAACTGCGTTGCCCGCGTAGCGACCGTTCCGGGGTCTTGCACCCAATCTACTTCCTTAACTAGTTCCTGTTGGTCCACGGTTTTTTCTTCTTCATTCACCATGGCTTCAAGCTCTTCGATCCTCCGTTTCTCCCTCTGAGAGGTGCGGGTCTCATAAGCAGCTTTGGCTCGCTTCAGATCTGTGTTAGCCGCAGCATTCTGACTCCCTCCACTCGCCATCCTGCTACCTGCACTAAAATGAGCGCTTGGCAAATTGAAGATGAGGGATCCTCTCTTTCGCTCGCTTAAAGCAGAACTGATGCTTGTTGCGGAGCTTGCATTTCTATTTAAATAGATGGTGATGCTCATCACGCCGTAACCCCTTCGCTTGTTGCTCTGATGTTGTCTTGTCTGGTTATCATAATTGCTAGTTAATGGGTTGGAATTCCATTGATGATCCCTCAGATTTCCTTTGCGATCACTCTTTCTGATCTTCTCTGTATTTATCCAGGTGTCCCCTCACCCGATTTTGGATTGGCGGCGCCTTCCTGTCATGGTCATAGTAACACTATGTTTTGCCTTCGCCTGCTTGAGCATTAATTGCTCCTGACTTGTTTGTCCTTCATTCTCCTGCAGTCCTTTACTTCCTTTCTTAGCATTCACTGTTATCATTGTCATTCCGTTATTTGTATGACACACCTCGCTCGCCCGCACCTATCTCTCATTCAATAAATCCTGCCTTGAGAACCAGGTATAATCCTTTTTTAAATCCGGGCAGCTGACGTCCTGCCAACAGCTATCCCAAATCGTGGTGGGGTTCTCTATGCCGACGTTTGCCAAGTGGTCAGCTACGGTGTTGGCCTTGTGGCGTACCGCCTGAAAGACCAACCCTTTTAGCCACCCCAAGTGTTCTGCTATGCTTTCTGTGACCTTTGCTAATCTCCAGTGCTGCGTTACCTTGCTCGCCTTCGCCCCAGCATACATTCTCTTGGCTGCTGTGATGGCAAGCTGAGAGTCCCCCTCAATTACAACAACACCCGCTTGGAGGCTTCGCAGAATTCTAAGGCCCTGCTCCAATGCTGTAAATTCCATTTCGTTGTTGTAACTTCTCCCAATGCTCTGCTGTAAATATGAAGAATTTCACCATCATTGTTCCTGATGACCCCTCCGATGCCAGCGAGACCGGGGTTGCCTCTCGAGGCCCTGTTGAAGTTTAGCTTGAGGAATCCGGGTGGAGGTCACTTCCAAATGTTTGGGGTGGTTCTGAGTTCCTGTTGATGCATGGTCGTTAGACTATCAGCTTCTCTGTCCAAATCAAAGGTCTTCAAAATTTGTAAGTCTTCACCCGTAGCTTTGTCGTTCTGATCTGTTTTGCATTTTATCATGACCAGTTGTTTTATGTTTTGCTTGATGGTCTCAAGAGAATGGGTAATATTTCTTGTTTCATCACGAAACACCCTTCTGTTTCTTTCTTTCCATAGAGTCCAGGTGATGAACCCTGGTAATATTTTCCAAATGGTGTTTACTCTTTGATTGCCCGAGAAGTTTCCTCGCCATTTCTCAATGGTTTCCTGGATAGACTCTCTGTTCCTGTCCGTTTGCTTCATGACGTTTCGGCCCAATTCCACAAAGTGTCGGCAAAGTCACAATTGTTGAAAAGATGGTTCATGGTCTCCTCTTCTCTATTGCAAAGTGGACATTTTGAGGGGCCACTGAAACCTTTTTTTCCGAAGATTCTCCCATGTTAGCATCTTCCTGTGCATTAGCAGCCAAAGGAAGGTTCTAATTTTCGGCCAGCTTTGGGAGTCCCAAACCTTACTGCTCAAAGCTACCTTGTCCACCTGCTCTGCCTTTTCGATGCATAACCGAGCCTCTTTGAGTGTGAAATTACCCCCTCCTTGATTTCCCCATCTTAGCTTGTTGATGTCCTCTGCTTTCCTAATTTTCCTTTTATCTAATATGCTGTTAAGGTTGGTGGCATTCGTGTTCCCTTCCCCTATGTCCTCTATTTCGCTTTTTGCCCATTTTCTCCATGCCATGTCACTGTTATCTTGCGACCAATAGTGGTGAACCGTTAGCCTCCCCTGTTCTTGCAGTCTTCTTTGTAATTCTGTGAGTTCTGGTTTTTCCAATTTGGGATGTTGTTGCCACACGTCCTCCCAAAAGAGGGTTGTTTCACCATTTCGAATTTCCCAGAAACTATTCTCCTGAATAATATCCCTGTTTTTCCTTGCTAGATTCCAAATTGGGGAGCCCTCTGGACTCTCTTGCATCCTAATTAATTCCTGGTTACTTCGTGAGGGGGCATATTTGGCCGTCCAGTGGCGAGCCCATGGTAAATTAGGCTCCGTCATCCATTTCCACCAAAGTTTGGCTCCACAAGCTTTGTTTATGGTGAAGGGGTCTAGAAGGTTTAACCCGCCTAAGATCTTTGGTTTGCAAAGTTTATTCCAAGCAACTAGCGACCACTTCCTTTTCTCTGCATTACCTGGCCAAAGGAACGTTCTCTAAATATTTCTAATTTGTTGAAGGATTCCTTGGGGAGCCGGGATGATGGAAAGCATATATTGCGGGATAGCCTGTAGGACTACTTTGGTGAGCACTAACCTTCCAGCAAAATTGAGAGCCCTGTGAGTCCAGTGCTGGCATATTTTCTTTAGGTTGTCAAGGAGTTTTTCCCAATGAGATTTTTGCCATAATTTATCAAGAAGAGGAGCTCCTAGGTACCTGGAAGGCAGATTGCCTCTTCGGAAGCCTAGAATGCGCGAGAGGTTTCTCTGAACCGCAACATTCATATTGAAAAAGAATATGGTTGATTTAGAAAGGTTAATGTCCATACCTGAGGCCTCGCTGAACAGTTTTAGGATGTTCTTATAACCTTGAGCTTCTTTTACAGTAGGTGATCCATGCAGCATAGTATCGTCCACGAACTGTTGATGCGTGGTTGCTGGAATGGAGGGTAGTGGTTGCAATCCCTTGATCTTACCTTCCTCCTTAGCCTGCCGAATGAGCCTGCTCAATCCTTCCATTAAAATTACAAAAAGGAAAGGGGACAAAGGGTCTCCTTGTCTAAGCCCTCGAGAGGGGGTAAATTGGTTGGCCGGGGCACCATTGACCAGAATGGAAAATCTAGTTGATTTGATTAGGGCCATAATCCATCTGATCCAATGACTTGAAAACCCGAAGGCAGTGAGGATTGCTTCCAAGTAATTCCAGCTTGCTTTGTCGTAAGCCTTCGACAGGTCAAGTTGCATCATCATGCCTACGACTTTTATGGATTGCAGAGTATGGACCATCTCTTGTGCCAACAATATGTTGTCCAAGATTTGTCTCCCTTCAACATAGCCAGATTGCTCTTCGAAGATGAGGCCTGGAAGAATAGGCTTCAATCTGTTGGCTATGACCTTAGAGATAATCTTGTACAGGATGTTACACAGAGCAATAGGACGGAATTTGGCAGGGGTTGTAGCTTCCTCTTCTTTGGAGATTAGAGCTAGGAAAGTGGAGTTCAAAGATTTCAGAATCGATGCTGAGCGCCGAGAGTCCTCCACCACCTCCCATACCTCCAATTTAACAATCTCCTAGCAGGCTTTGTAAAAATTTATGGTGAAGCCATCAAGGCTCGATGCTTTGTCATTAGGCATTTCCTTTACTGCTTCCTCCACTTCTTCTAATGAGACTTCTCTGCTTAACGCTTGGTTTTGTTCATTGGAAATAGATTCAGGAATTGATTTGATGAGGTTCCCAATGGCTTCAGTTCTTTCTATCTCTAGTTCCTGAGCAATATTATTGAAATGCTTTGTGAGTAAGGTAGCGATGCCTTGATGATTATCAATACGCTCCCCTTGATCATTTTTGAGGCTGAGGATCTTGTTAACCCCTCTATAGTCCAGCGCCGATCTGTGAAGAATTTGGTATTCTGTTCTCCTTCCTTGAGCCACTGAATTCTGGATTTTTGTCTCCACAGCGTTTCTTCCTGTTGACATTTTTCTTGCCATTGTTGCATCAACAGTTTTTCCTGATCCATTGTGTTTGGAATACTGATTCCCTGAATCCACTCGTTGTGTATCTTCTCTAGTTGCTCTTCTATCTTGATTTTCTCTTTGAATATGTTTCCAAATACCTTTATGTTCCATTCTTTGATTCTATTCTTAATGTGTTTTAATTTTCCCTGCAGTTTGTACATTTTAGTGCCTCTAATTTCCACTAGTTCTTGCCACCATTTTCCTACAAGCTGGATGAAATCCGGGTGGTCCAGCCAAAATTTTTCAAACCTAAAGGGTTTGTTTCTAGGCGTGCCTTGTATCGTGGTCGTTAGAGAAATTGGCCAGTGATCAAAACCTCCACAGGGAAGAATGTCAGAGTGTGCGATCACACCCTCCAGTAACAGACTTTCAGAGACAAGAAA
Source organism: Pinus taeda (assembly GCA_000404065.3). Lineage (NCBI taxonomy): Eukaryota > Viridiplantae > Streptophyta > Pinopsida > Pinales > Pinaceae > Pinus > Pinus taeda. Next base: position 7,127 of record APFE030429630.1, on the reverse strand, counting down.
TATGTCTAGACGGGAAGCAATCAGTCTTTCCCCACCCCTTCTGTTGTTCTAGGTGTGAGCCCCACTCTTGGGCTGAATATCTACCAATCTTGTTGACATTATGAACTCTACAAAAACTTCAGAATCCTTGTTTAGCTTTCTGATTCCTCCCTTTTTTTCGGACAGTGAGGTTATCATATTAAAGTCCCCTCCTATGATGGCCTTCGCTCTGGGATACCTCTGCTGCAGCTTCATTAGCAAATTTATTAGCTTGAGCTTTTCTTCTAATTTTTTAGGCCCATAGACATTGATGCATAAATAAACGTCTGAGTTGCCTATTGCTTGACATTCTAAGGCTAAAAAGTGTCTAGAAGCTTCCGAGGAAAGGATCTTAAGGACATGAGGATCCCACCATGTTACTAGACCTCCCTCCCATCCCTGACTATCTATACTCATGTGTTCCAATCTTCTACCTAGCCTTCTATTTACAATTTGAATAATGTTATTTGCACATTTAGTTTCTTGTACCAAAATTAAATCTGGATTTTCCTGTTGAATTTTCCTTTTTAACAATCTATGTTTTGTTTGGCCATTGAGCCCTCTAACATTCCATGAGAAGACTTTCATTTTAAAACACTTGAGATTTAAGAACCAAAAGAGAAGGCATCAATAGCTTTCATCTTACCCGAGTTAATGAGCATATATCCTATTTCCTGAAGTACTTCACTGTTTGTTCTTCGCCCTCTTTTCTTCTTCTGAGTTGAGCTCAAGATTATTTGAAGTACACTCTTCGTTCTAGCTCCTTTTCATTTTACTACTCCTAGTTTCCTGTTATGCATTTCCATTTCAGCCTTTTGCTTGGCTATGATGACTGCATTGATTTTCCGGATTTCCTCCTCCGAGATGTTTTCCACCCCTTTTTTCCTCCATTCTTCCACCATGTCTGGAAGATTGACTCCTTCCAGCCTTGGAATCTCCTGGAGTTCCATATCCTCACTGCCTATATCACTTGTGACCATTTATGAGTCTTCATCTGCTTCTTATGTGCCCTCCTGTTTGATTTTTGTGCTGTGTGGATTTTCCTCTTCCGCTCCTTTGGTTGCTGCTACTGTTGCTACTTTATTTGCTTCATAGTTCGTGTTCTCCTTATTCTGGTTCTCTATATCCTTTCCACTTTCCAGTACTTTAAAAGCGTTTCTTGTGTTAGCTTGTGCTTCGCTTGTTTTGTTTGGTTGCCTTCTGTGTGCTCTCTGTCTAGCTTTTAGACGAGTGAAGGTGTCCTTAATCTTTCCTTCCTGATCCTCCGTTTGTGTATCAGTTGTCCTGTTTAAAGGGCATTCCCTTATTAAGTGTCCATTTTCATGGCACTTTCTGCAGCGAAATGGAATTTGCTCATAGTCGATAGCTTGAAAATAGTCCTCGTCTCTGTATTCTAGCCATAGGCGTTCATGCAAAGCTCCTGAAACGTCCATCTCCACACAGATCCGAGCGCAAGAAGTGTATCATCTTTGTAATGTGGCTTCTGAAGCTTTGATGAATGTTCCTAACATGTCCCCTATTTGTTTGAGTGCGGCCAGACCTCAATAGTCTATTGGGAGCGCAAAGAGTCGGATCCAGACTGGGACCTTCTTGAAAGTTTCCTTCTCTGGTACAAAATTAGGCTTCCAAGGTTTCATGTAGAGGCCCACTGAATCGAAGAAGTAGGGGCCTCCATCAAAGACTCTGTACAAATCTTCCAGATTGGAGAACACAACTGTGAAGAAGCCTTTTGCTCCCAGGTGCAGGCTGACATCTCCTTTGGGTCTCCAGTGCTGTTTAATCCACTGACATAATGCCTTTTCCGTTGGCCACAGTCCCATAAATCTACAAATCACTGCATGCTCAGCCATGTGGTCTCTGTAGGCTTGTATTTCGAGATCCGTTATTACTACTCTCAAGACTTCTGCTACTCTGGGTTTGCATGGTCACCGAGTTCGTTTATGAGTAAGATTCTCTTGCGTATTGTCCTCTATTTCATTTTCTTCCTCCGTAGCTGTGTACTCCGGGTGTTCCTGCTCTTCTTCTCTGTTATTCTTCTGTGCTGCATTTGCTTGTTCCTCCTTATCCTTTCTGTTTCCATTGATTCTGCAGACTGCTCTTCCTTATCCCTGTTTTCATTTCTATTCTTACTGGTCTCTTCTCTGTCCTTGACCTATCAAGCCCTTCTATTTGCACCCCCTTCTGATTCGGTTGTTTATTCATAATGATTTGTTTGTATGTGGGGGTCCCTATGGACCCCTCGTTTACCATTTGACCAGTCAGGATCTGTCCCCTCCTGAACAGTTCTGCAATCCTGACCCTGTTTCTGTCCAGCTTCAAACCCTAGATCTTAAAACCTGTGCTCTATTCCTACCCAAATTTTAACATTATCATAGTATTCATTTATTGAATGTTTATAACTTTTTAGGTGGTAATGGCTACGGTGGAGTCAAGATTTGATTTCCCTCTTATTCTCCAAAGGATTATATTACTTCTCTCTCAATTTGAGCATATGGATTTTTTCCATGTTTGCAGACATTTGAATTCAGTGGAAGACACTTTGGAAAATAAAGGCTATGAGTTGGGCCAAGGAAGATTATATTTGGATCAAGGAAATTTAAAAATCATCTATATACCATAGTCATGACGAGAGCCCCAAGGCGTATTCACTTTCATTCAAATTTTGATACCTATGGAAAATTTTTGTTTCAAAGAGGGGATGGGACATTTCCTCCTGCTCTAAATGGTCTACGACTCTTGTTAAAAGGCTAAGTGGTATTGGGATCTAGAGATTTATTATTTTCTGAGGTCGGTCTTCAAAATTTTCCTGTAGGCATCCCATGCACCTTATTATGTGTCTCGACATATTTCCTCTCATCTGCAAAATGAAGCATAAGAATTTAATTCTTATTTCATGGGAGCAACTGGAAATCAATATGGCTATGGAGATTCTTTATTTGAGAAGTGGATTGGAGTTAATTTCACCACCCTACACTTTCAATCATCAGTGTATTCATCATCCTCTAAAGGATTTTGGGTTGGATATGAAACTTTTCCTCAGTATGGCTCATGGCAGTGTTTCAGTCTCAATTTTATAACAGATTATGTGGAACTCCAGAAAATTTTTTGGAAGCCTTACCTTGTTGGTCTTAGGGTGTGGGTTAAGTTTTTTGGTGCTTTTGCAAGTCAAGTTCAGTGATACTTTCCTCAAATGGAAGAACCTCATTGTCTTACAAAGAGCCTTGATATTGGTTCGTTGTTTCTTAAAGTCTTGGATTTGGTTGACGTGTTTCAAGGGTTTCTAGGAAACAACAGGATTACATGGATGGGAGACAATTCTATTCTTCACAACTATTATTAGAAGTTATTTTCCTCTGACTTCTGAGTAGTCTGGAAAATTCTTTGAATGAATTCCATGAGGAAGTTATTGCACTCAACACTCAAGTTACAGCTCTAGAGAATTGTAGGTTGGCAGTGCTCATCTTTCTCTTGGAGGTGTTGCTCCTAATAAGAAAAAGCTTCTTCACTTGCAAAGGAATGACAATCCTAGTGTTGGACATTGCTGATGGGAGAAATTAAGGATGAGTATATCGGCTTTAGTTAAAAAAAAAATTGTTGATATACATTGTAATGTAAATACCTTCTTATACTTGGGATCTTATGTATATTCATAAAAGAGATATATATTTAGATTAGGGAAGAAATGTAACCCTAGAGATGGCACTAATTTTGTATGGTTTGGTGAATATTTACACTGTCAGAGAACAGAAAGATCTTCTAAGGGTTCTAGCCCATAATATAGTATTATTAATGCAAAACCCTTAATTGTTTCTTTAAAAAAAAATCGCATGGGGATTTGGATTGATAGTGAAGGGATGTTCTGTTAAGGCACTCCATACAAAAAGGTCTTTGATTCTGTAACACCCTCCTCCCACACTTACCCAAGTTAACCAGTCTCGCTGGGGTAAACATGTGATGAGTGGCTACTAAAATCTAATTCAAATCCCCATGTACAGTTAAGGAAGTGGGACCAACAAAAAACAACCAATCTAACCTTCTGCCTATGTCAAACAACCTACATGAGCCAGCCAACCCTTCCATGTGATCAACCCTTGAGAAAACTTGACACTTCATTGCCCTAGAGCCTTAGTCGCTCCCATGACATGGGCATGCATGCGATTGGGGCCCTCCAAGAACTCTCCTAGCATGGGTATGCAAGCAACTGAGGTATTTTTTTAGGTAATTCTGAGCTTGTGACCTTGGTTTTTATGCCACTATTTCAGGGCTAGGACTCAAGCCACTGCCCAGAACTCCATGAAACCTTCAGAAATGAAAAGTAACATCAAGACATTGATACAAATGCAAATATTTGAAAAAAGACTCGATTGGACCCCTACTAAACATGACAAGAATCTCATCAAACATGTCACGAATATACAATCTACATGTCATAACAACACATCTGAGCATAGGGGTCTCATACTTATCTGAGAATCGCTAAGAAGCATTGATTCCTTATCACATTAGTTGCATCATCATATATTATGTCATACATTCATTGTACATTCACTTATAATCAAAACATGATGAGATCCATACATCATCCTTGTCATAAAACATACTCATAACCAACATATAAAAAAATAATAATAATAAGGATACATAAACCATAAATGCCACATATGAACCAATGCATTTTCTCATAAAATACCAAGGAAAGTAACTCTTATTAATGAATGCAAAATCAAATCAGGTATGGGACTTCCACAAACCACCTAGCCATAGATTGGTTGAACCAAATCTTTCTTTCAACCAATCACCCCCATGCCATATTCCAAGCATGGATGTGGGACTCATAAACAAAACTCAACTAGGGTTTCCTAAGGCTACTACGCCTCACCTATTTAGGAATTATTCACACTATGTTTCCAGATGTTGAAAGCAATTGGGGGTTGATTTGGAATCATTTTAGTTGGGGATTATTATTATTGTTTAAGTCAATCACTATGGTGTGGATTGCATTTAAAAAAGAGGAACCTTCTCTGGTTGGCTTAATCATGAGCGATAATAATGTGACACGCATGCACACTCTTTGACCGTAAATAACAATAATAAGCTCAGGGGCACAGGTGTGGAGAAAACACCATAAAAAGTAAAGTAATTTCACCGTTATTTCTTAACAAATCAAAACATTCATTGATTACTAAGTTACTAACACATCGATGAGGACTTTGAAATACATCGATGAACATGTGATGGGTATTGATGTAGAACAGGTGTTGTACCAGGTGATACTTGCTAGATTAACATAATATACTTTCCAATCCTAACTGAAGTTCCATATAGCAAGGATGACAGATAGAGATGCACTCAATGGGTATATTTTCTAAATCGAAATGGAAAAATCTTCACAAACATAAATATCATTCTCTTTAGAGATTTTAGTGATCTTCTCCTTGATTATATTGGTATATTTTACAGAGGCACCAAGGTAGTGAATAAGTTGTGCCACAAAATTCTTCTCTTCCTTTATCACCAACAATCCAAAATCTATATAACCATAACAAGTCCCTATGCATAGTCAAGCTGGTCATTTCTACCTATGTTTGAAATTAGAATTCATCGCTAGCGACATCATTGAATTTCAATATTTTCAAAGCTCCTAAGATGCAATCCTAGAGACTTTTGAATAAATAATCAGTTCCTCGACACATTTGCTCATACCACATAAGCTAGATCAATTGATTTGTCTGGAAGGTGCCACCCAGTGATATATTTACTTGATAATTGGATAGTAACCATAAGTTCTTTGTCCCATATTATCACACCATGAACCACCTAAAATTGGGGTACATAAACTTGTTGGAATCATCACTTAAATGCAATGTATTTCTTCACAAACCTCTGGTAATTTTTTAGAGTGGTTTCTCCAATGCACCTCTTTCAACATAGATTTAATTTTCTCTTCAAGTTCATTTTTTCATTTGGCACCAATTGCTAAAGCTCCAAAGTCCAAGGCTATCAATCTCACTTGTGGAAAATCAATTGATACATCCCTTGAACAATTCTCTGAGCCATCCTTTTCACCAAGTAATCTTTCCAACACTAGGCTCGCCAAAGACAAAAAATGTTCATATTAGGATTTCATTTTCCATCAACGAACACTAAATCCGACTTCAAAAGTTCTATAGTAACTGCAGGGATATCCACCACTGAAATCATGTCCACAATTTTTTTTTAATAGTAAACCATGTTCATAACTGCAAGGTACAAGCCACAAGCAATGGGCCATAGGAGGTTTTCAAATGTGATCAGTATAACTCTTTGCTTACAAGTTTCCAATTATTTGTGCCAATGAGTATCTCAACCTAAGGAAAGAGACCTCCCTTGATAATTGGTGCATGCTTAAGATGAATATTTATCTTAATATACAACAAAGGTCTCGTGAGTTGATCCGATGAGAAGGTGAAATGTCCTAGGATGGAAGATCAGAAAGAAATTGTGATCAATTGCAAAATGAAAATGTGTTTAGGCTAGTCACAATTAGAAATTTGACTTAAGGAAAGGGAAATGTGATTGAGGCCAAGTTGAAAAAGGAAAATTAAGGAATTGTGATGAGGAAGGGTTGCAATGTGGCTTAGTTACATGTCGCAATCAAAGATTCCAAAGGCAAGATATGGTGAGTTCCTTTATGAATTTCGAATTTGATTTTTGAATAAGGAAAGTCACAATTTATAGATGCAATAGTCTCAAATCGTTTCCAAATACCTTTTGTCTATGCAATTGGTTGTTTTGAAACTTTGTTTCCTGTAGTGACTATGTCCTTTTTCCCGTATTTTCTCAAAATTTTCAGCAACAAACGTCTCTGCGATTAGTCTTCTGTGTAGTGTTTTCTTCTTCCAGGATTATCACATCCATGATTATTTAAATCAATATTTCAAGCCATCCACTGTGGCTTATCATTAGGATAGATCAAAAGATATATAAGCTAGATGTCAACGGGATGAATAAATAGAGGCGTGAGAGAACAAGAATGATGGTAGCCAACATGTTTTAGGTTAGGTTAATTAATAATATTTAATAATTATTCTAGTTTGTGATTTTATAAGAATATTTGGAATGATTTTAAT
>APFE030429621.1:19633-46660 GCA_000404065.3 Pinus taeda | reverse complement strand
GAATCCAACACTCCCAAGGAAATCAAAATTTTCTTCAATTCAGGTACATGTCTAACACTAGTTAATGTTCTAACTGTGTTATCATACATTTTAATCCTAATGTTTCCCATTCCAACAGTTTGACATAATACATTATTACCCATAAACACAGAACCACCATTTACATCTTTATATGAAGTGAACCAATTTTTGTGTGGACACGTGATGAGAAGCACCAGAGTCTAACAGTGAGCTTTCAAAACCCTGAGAGACATTACGTACAGGTGAAGTTTCATCTATCATACATAATTAGTCAGCAGATAAAACTTCGTCTATCATACCTGAATCAACTTGATTTGCTTCCTTCTTCGGGTTATCAGACTCTTTTCATTTTCAACAGTGTTTCTTCAGGTGTCCAATTTTATTGCAGTGCCAACATTTTGCCTTACACTTTTTTCCCTTTGATTTAGATCTGGAATACCCCCTTGTTTTTTCTCCTCTTTCCTTTGACCATCCTCTAGCTATCATGGCTTCTGATGCCGCTATTTCAGTGCTAAATTTCCTTGATACTTCTTCAGACAAGAGAGCTACCACAACTGATTCAAATTTCAAAGAATCAGCGGTACTCAAACTGATTGAAGTTACTAAGTGGTTCCATGATTCGGGCAGAGAACACAACAAGGCTATAACTTTGTCTTCTTCCTGAATTTTAACTTCCACATCTGATAATTGGCATATAAGTGTATTAAAAACATTCAAATGTTCTACAACTTTTGAACCCTCCTTCATTCGAATGCTATACAATTGTCTTTTCAAATGAATTCTATTGGTTAACGACTTTGTCATACATAGTTTTTCCCATAAACCTGAAGCTGTACTCTTTTCAACAATGTTGAAGAGAACTTCATTCGCCAGGCATAATCTGATGGTATAGAGAGCTCGGACATCCAAGTTCTCCTAGTCCAAATTTTTCATGCTTGCAGGTTTTTTATTTGCCCCGTCCAAAGCTTTGTGCAACCCTTGTTGCACCAGCAAATCCCTAACTTTTAGTTTCCATAGAGCAAAGTTGCTCTTGCTGGTGTTTTCTCGACCTCGAACTTTGCATTCGACATCTTGGCCATTTCTTTCCTCCTAGGGTTTCATTTTTTTCAACAAGGGTTTATTTTTGGTTTCTCTTTCTTAAAAAAAAAAAAACAAATTCCTTTCTACAATTCTGAGCCTTTGCTTTTTTTTAGTTTGTTTATTAAAAAAAAACAAATTTCTGAACCTCCCCAAGAAAATAAAAAATCCTTGTTTCAGTGTTTTTTCTTGATTCTGTTGGAGAAACCCTTCAACAGATTTCACTGAAAAATAAAACTTGTTCTCCTTTCCTTAATGAAACCCTGCTCTTCTCTCATCAATTTTAACAATTTTCTAAAAAAATTTGCCACTGGCTTTTGAGGCCAAATATTTTGGGGAAAATAACTGTTTTCAAAAAATTATTTTAAAGTTACCCAGATCTTCCAAAGCGAATTGATGAAAACAAACCCTCTTCCCAGACTTGCAGCAATTGCCAAATGCGATTTCACCTCTGCATTTGCCTCCAAAAAATATCATGTAGAGGGTCTTTACTCTCACGCACCCACAAAAAATTTGCTACATAGAGCAAAGAATGGCTTGACCATACGCAGGGGTTCTGTGCTCCTCTGGAGTCTTCACGCACTGGCCTTTGGCAGCTCCTCGCACACACAGAGAGCAGAGACACAAGTTTGGTGGTCTGGCACAGTCCACGCAGAGACTCAGGTTCACAGGCATATAGTCGCAGCGCCCTGGCAGCGTGGAGGGTTGGTGGCGTTCACAGCAACATTGCTTTGCTCCGGTTTTGGATAGGGCCTCCTCGCCAGTCCATGTAGAGGCACAAGCTCTGGCTTCACGCACCCACTGTTTACAGCACTCCACGACGGGTTTTGAACCCTCCTTGATGTTGCCTTGTTGCCACACGCACGCAACCTCTGATGGGCACGGACAACACCCTTGGTTCATATACACTCCAGACTCAACTCAAAACCCCGCTCTGATGCTAATTGTAGTTATAATAGGTTATTGATCAAGAAAGAAGGTTAAATTAACCAAAATAGGGAATGCAACTGAACATAACCATACAAGTAAAAACTCAAGATTTACATGGTAAAAACCCTGATAGGTTGTCAATGAAACATCCACGGGGCAAGGGATTGGAATTTCTATTAATCAATAAATGATTCTTCTTACAATAGTTCGAACATTCCTCTGTTTTATATATGAGCCTCCTCAGTTACATAACTACTGATTCGGTATGAAACTAACTTGTCAATAACTAATACAATTTACCCAAATTTACATTAATTAGTTGTCAATTACCAACACTAACCTTAGAGAAGAGGACGATGAGACCACAGGTTTGTTGAGTGGAAAATACACAGTGAATCCTCTTTTAAAAATGTGACCAAAAAAAAGAACCCATGGATACAAAGTCTAGAAGATGAACAAATAAAGAAAGAGAAACAAGCCCAAATGAAAGTGAATGGAGATAGAAGAGAAAGTATGATTGGGACAGAGCAACTAGAAAGATAGCGGAGAGGCAACATAGAGAGGATTTGGGAAAAGGGAAATAGGAAGAAGTGAAAATAGGAAAAAGCAAACATGGAGTTGAAAGGATGAGGCAGGAAAGAGGAGACACAAAAAGAAAAACACAAGAGCAAAAGGTAGGACACCACAGTAGGAAATACAAAGGAAATAAAGAGAAAGGAAGGGGATAAGTCGGAAGAGCATGATGGAGACAAACTCGATGATGGTTGCAACGTGTTTTTAGAGGATGTCGTAGAAGACAAAGGATGTGGGACAAAACAGGAGTTTCACTATCATAAGACAAAGTAAAAAAGAAAATTATTGCCCAGGCAACGCCTCCCAAAATACATGACAAACTGAAGGCACTGATGACCACATATCGCTATTATTTCAATCGAGTTAAGATAGAACCCTAAAAAACGGGCCTCCTGGAACTTTCAAAGGTGACACAAAGTGTCATGAAAACTTATGAGGAGATGCAACAAGAGAAGGACAAAATAGAGAGAGAGACTCCCGGGTTGAAAAATTGTGGGTCTTTGCTCGGAGTGTCATCCAGTTATCCCTTGTTTGATAGGGTATGTTTATGTTTTGGGAAATAGATGATCTGAATGGATCACTGAAGACCTGATACGACAGAGGTTAACTGTCGTTATTTTGTGCTGAAGAACAATTGTGAATTTCCATGCTTAAAGCCTGTTATTCATGCCTGGAGAGAAGATCATTTATGCGTTGGAAAGAAATGTCCAAGTCAAAGAAGGCCATTCGAAGTTGTCTATGTAGAGGTAACGACAGGAGAGCTTCTTGTTTCTCGGTCTGAACAAGCATGGGCCAAAGGTTTTAAGAAACAACCAAGGCAAAAACTCACGCAGAGGTATTTGGTCGTGCGGAGTGGAGTATTATGTCTATACTCCAAAAAGGCTACCCAAATACCGAATGCATGCACAGGTAGAGGCGAAATAGTTGTATGGAGGAGTTTATTTGATTTTATGTTATTTTATACAGGAGAATCAGTAAACCTGCTGCCTCGTCACTGAGGTAATCAGGTTAGTAAGACTGCCACTATACTCCTAAGTCTAGGTAGCGCCTTGTTACTGAGGTAATCAGGTTAGTAAGACTGCCACTATACTCCTAAGTCTAGCGCAACCGCTCTCAAGTGGATAAGTTTGAATCTGAATGAAGACCCTATATTAGTTGGCAAACACCTTTCAGTGTTTGAATCTTGTAGCTGTTTGAATCTTGTTTTGTTTTTGACTGTGGAAATGGATTCAACACCATTAAAAATTCTTTGGGCCACCCAAAACTTTGAAGCTTGACGGCTGTATCCCAGATTTCTAAAAATTTCTGCCGGATTTTATCAAAAATTGTGTTGGAATTTCCATTGTTTTCTGGGCAAATTTGAAAACTCATTAAACTACCCGATTTTGAATATCTCTATTATGCAGGATGAAAAGGGAAGACAATTAATCCTACACCAAAACGTTAACTTGACAAATTTACTCTGGCACTAATTTTTCTTTCTGGCAGTGGACCTTCCTAGTTTCGGTGAAATGAATATACGTTTATTTTCTTATGATGTCTTGTTATCAAATCCATGCATGCATTTATAAAGCCACATGGTATGTTTATACAGCAAGTTATTTGAATGGTTCTCAAGTTCTTGTAATACATTGTTCTCACAGCAATTTACTTGAACTGTTCTTAAGCTCTTGTAGTTGTTCTTTATCATGCCTGAATAAATGACTAATTTGGATTTTTGAATAGAAATTTAGAACAATTTTAATTAAAATCACTGTTTCTGAAGCTTTTGTTCTGATAGCATTTGCTGTTTGGTGCTTTCTTGGAGCAGCGTTCCTATGTGGTGTATCCACCAGAGGGTCCTCGCCCACCCTCTCCGGAAGAAATACGAGAATTGGCGCGAAAGAACAAGTTCCGTTGAAGATCTTATTCTGGAATATTATGTCGCGTTTCTATAAACTTTCGATTGTTTAAATGACAATGTGATGATGCCATTGTCGAGGCTTTTGCTTTTATGTGGCATGGACCAAAGTTAATTGTAAAATATGTCTATATATTTTATTTTAGGTCGACTTGTATTACGCAACTAAAATTTATTATTTTAAGAAATTTCTGTTGGAAAAAAATAGACTAGATTATTTAATTTCGTTTGGGTTTGCAAGTAAGTTTTAGATGAATTAAAAATTATTCAATTAGAGAGATATAACAGTATAATATTTAAAATAATTCCATCGTTATCTCATAATTTTTTCAATATTTTATCAAAATAGAATAAGGACTTTACAGAACTTTATGCATGGATAGTTTTTGGATCAAAATAGAATAATGACTTTACAATAATGACTTTACAGAACTTTATCCATGGATAGTTTTTGGATCCAAATATAATTATTTGGACTTTATATAACTTTGTTTATGGATAGTTTTTGGATTAGTTGTGAAGTAGTAATTGATAATGTTTGAATGAATGAATGGATGGTATTGTAATGTTTATAAGACTAAAAATAGTTTATGGGATTATTAATTTCTCTAAAATTTGTTTTTTGTAATTTAATCTTTTTCTTACTTAAATTGATGATGAGTTGACCTAATCTTCTAATAGTCCCCTTACTAAAAGACAATGCCAAGGAATTGATGCTAACATACTGCCATAATGGTCCGTGATGTCTCTTAAAGCATCACATTCCAAAATGAAATCCTTTTCTGATTCCACTCCACTGCCATTCTTCCCAAGCTTTTTTAGGTCTTTTCCATCATCTCTTTCATGATTTGATTTTTTTTTTTTAATAATTTTTGACATCGCTGAAATTAATAATAAAATTCAAATTTAAAAATGTATAATTTTTTAAGTTTCAATAATTATTTTAATAAAGCATTTAATTTGAAATTTGTAAATTTATTTTAATTTTTTTTATTTTATGTTATTGAATATAGTATTTTTAATTTGAAAATATATTTCAACAAAACATCTAACTTAAAATTGAATATTTGAGTAGTTAAATTTTTTATATCTTTGAAAAATATTTTAAATAATATTGAATTCTCAATAAAAAGAATAGATTAAGGTGTTGTACAAATATATTTAATATAGTAGTTAATTTTGTGTCAATGTATATATTCATTTCCATTTTATAAATAATAGGTAGTATACAAATATTAATATTCTTTTCATCTATATATTAAATTCCAATTAATAAATTCATTATTATTTATACAAATATAACTGTATATAACAATATATGTTTATTTAAGTTAAAGAAACACTTTTTAATCTCGGCATGTATTTATTACATTTTGAATGGATGAAATCCATATAACAAATATCCCTTCTCACATTTAAATATTTAACCATGTATCATGTGAATAGAGTTTAAAATTACAATTTGTTTCTTCATAATTAACAACCTAATGAGAAATTTTAGGAACAGATAGACCATTCACTAAATTTCAGCCTAAGTGAAGTTACTTTTGAAGTGTTGAATATAAGAAAATGGAAAATTGTTATGAAGATTAAATTTAACCCAATCTTGAAATTTACATTGAACTTGGAGACACTCTAAGCATTAATATCTAAGGTGTAGGGTTTTATTAGAATCTCCTTAGGCTATTTGATTATAAAGATTTGATATGTGTATTCACTTTGTGCCAAAATATAGTATGACTTAACAATTTTGGGTTGTGTGAAGCTCATGTATTTCATGTATGTTGAATTCCAAGTATATACTCACTAATGCCTAGAGTCTCATTTTTTTCCTTGGAATATAATTGGTCTTACTTTCAAGTCTTTAAGTGAGAGATTATTGGTACTTTGACAACACTTATGAAAAATCAACTCAAGAAGAGTCCAATCAACAATTGACTCATGAAGAGTAAATGTCTCATAAGTGGGATTTGAACCCAAGTGGAGGAGATAACTATTTCTCCTTTTGGCCATCCATATTAGACCAAGTTGATAACTAGATTCACATGGTTCATGAAAGCATACTTCCATGATATCATTCTTGTGGGATGCTATAATGTACATCTTAAAAACATGCTTAATTGAATTTCCACTACTTCAAAACAAGGAAATTTTGAGTCAATGTTTAGGCTTTACAAGGGGAAGAGATGGGATTGTTTGGAATAAGTGGTTTTCAAATTTATGTCATTGCAACAACTTATAACTTATGTTTGAATGCTTCTCTAAGAAAGTTTAACTTCTGAACAATGTCTTCATGCATTGCTTCTTAATTCTCTCTTTTAGCTAGATTAAAGTTTTATGGCAAGAGTAGTTTCACATTACATAGAGAAATACTCATAGGGTTTTCACACTATCTTAGCTTAAACCATTGAATGCAATGTTTAAATCAATTATAAACAAATTATTTTCATTTTAAAATAAAATTGCTTCTTAGATTGATTTGCATGAAGCGAGAGGGACAACAAACCTATAATGCTCATATGTTTCCTAGTCATTTGCAAATCAAAGGGAATAAATTCCTCATTTATGTATTTTTACATGTATTCTTCAACAATGTGGTAGTTAAAGAAACAAAACAAAGAATATTTTTTTTCTCTCTTGGAAGGTTAGTTAGGCCCTATGGTAGGTGGAAAAAATGCACCATAGGTCAAAACATGATAGGTGAGGGAGCTGTGGTGAAAAATGACAACAAATCTTGTATTTTATCTTTGTTAGGTATTTTGGTGAGTAACAAAATGCAACACTGGGATAGTGGAAGTAGTGAAGCAAGATGGTCAATGATGCAATTTTCCATTATGGGTTTGACTGGACCCCATAACAAGTTAAAGAATTCATAAAAGAGTCAAAATGCGCTAGTAGGGGAGTTGCAATGATGAACTTCAACAAGTGATATGTTGTCTACTGTGCGCTTCTTTGGACCCCACAACAAACCAAAAATGTATCAAATACTAAAGAAAAAACATCGAGGAAGCTACAACAACATTTAAAGGGGGAAGTGCTACATTTTCCCATTGGGTTCTATGGACCCCATAACAATCCAAAAACACATCAAAGGCTAAACACAACACTTTGGTAGCTACAAAAACAAATAAAACTAGTAAGTGGTGCATTTTATTTTAGAAAAGATTTGACAAGAGATATGTATAGAAAAAATGCACTTAAGAGAAAAACGCATCAATAGAGGAGCTACAATGATATATCAAATAAGCATGCAACCTTTTGAGACAATTGGTGCAACATTTTCTTCTTGGATGAGCTTGGATGCCAACTTTTTTCCTATAGACAATAGCTTGTTGATGCTTAGGCTTAGACATGACTTTGCATGCTTAACACTATTCTTTCTTGCTATCACAATGTTTTGCATTTTATGCATTAATTTTTATTTATTGATTGTGTTTTATTGAGTGTCTTATGTATGAAAGTTATTCAAAGTTGATAAAATCCATTGGGTGATAAGAGGGTAGAATCTAAGCGTGAAATATTATTCCTCATGCCCATTTACATGCAAATTGATTGATCACAAGGCATACTCAACTACCATGTTTTAATTAAAATTGGCATGAATTCTAATTAAAATACATGTTTTTAAAGGGGCATGAGGAAGATTCCAAAATCATTAGATAATGCTTGGAAATCATATTTGAGTTTGAAACCAAATTCTTCATCCTCCTTTACCCTTATATCCATTGATTAGATGCCTTATGTTCCATAGTTTCTATGTGTAGATTTTTACCATAGATTCAACAGCTCATGTGATATACTAAAACACAAGACAAAAATCTACTCTACTCTTTACAGGGGAAACCAATAATGATCAAAGAAAACTCTAATAAGAAAGATGAATATCAATCACACGTAACACAATATTTCTATGGGGAAAGCAAATGCTCAAAACCCTTACTATTTATATTGCATTAACCAGAAGATCTGAGAAGAAAATACAATGCTTGTTCACACTAGAACAATCCTTGCACAAGTATGATCTAACTCTCTGCTCACAAGCTAGCTCAAGCCAACACTTAGCTTATTAAGCCGCCTTCCAAGCCCATACTTCCTTGTGCAATTCCTAGAGGAATTAGCCTCTATTTAATGTGGAAATTCCTCATCCATAACTGTGCAATCCAAACTTAGGTCTTCAACTGATTTATGCACCATATGAACAACTCAGAAAATTATACCACTGATAGTACACAGTCTTTGTACTCTAATCCCAACTAGGTCTTCCTCTGAACTAACATGCATGAGTTATTTATGAGTGAATCTTCAGTTAATAGAGTGGTATTGGTGATGCATCGGTGCACTACTCCACTACTAGTTCCTCCAACATTTAGAACTAGTTTAGCTGACTATAACTCAGTTAGACTAAGTTATCTAATTACAAATCAAAAGAACTCAACCCGGGCCCCTAAAATTTAGAGATCACTCTACATGACTCTAGATAGACTTCCAACTTGAATTTCCTAAGCTAACTAAGTGAACTTAACTTAGTTAACTATTACAAGTTGCTGTGAGAAAATAATTACAATTTAATTAAAGGACAAATTAAATTAGAATTTCTAGATGTTATTTTTAACATTTTTTGTTTCTATTTTCAACACTCCCTCTCAACAAGAAAAGAATTCAATTCTATCCCAATCTTGAACTTTTGGAATGTTCTGTATGCAACACTTCTCTCTAGTGTTGTTGCTACAACAACTTCTGAAACTAAAAAAGAATCCAACCTGAATTAGTATGATGCATTTGTCACCAAAATCTGTCACTGCTACTAGCTCTGCCTCTGTCAACTGAAAACTCTGCACTTCTGCTGACTTTGTCCATCTGCATGGTTGTTAACTCTCCTCTGCACTCTCCAGTATCTGGTTGCTGCTAGCCTCTACCTCTGTCACTCTGATATCTTACTGCATCAATTGCCACTGATCCATCTTGTTATTGTGTACTGTGGGCTCTCATAGCAAGGTATGCTCCATGAGATAAAACCTCTCAATGGATCTTGCCCAATTTATGCCTTCTTGAGACTATCACTTCACATCGCCCCACCTCTCACCTGGAGGTATGGTTGCATGTGCTCCCTCTGCCCCACTTGGAATGAAATTTTCTCCTACTGGAGGTCTCTGCTTGAGTGGAAGCCTGCACTCGGACTCCTCTCTGCTTCTCCAATTGTTGTTTCTCCAGAACTTTCTGAGACTGCTTCTGAGGCTGCTTCTTCTCTTCTTGAGTGGATCTCCCCACTCGGTCTCCTCTCTGCTTCTCTAATTGTGGCTGATCCACAATTGTCTGAGACTTTTTCTGAGGCTTCTTTTGGGGCTACATGTTGAGAGGTAATTCACTCTCCCTCTCAACCACCAAGTCTCTAACCTTTTCCTTGCTCCTCAAGGGTTTGCATGTATCTTGTACCTCAAGAGCATATAGGTTCTTGACTCGTACACTGATATGTTTCACTTGTCCCATGGCGATGTGTCTAAGGAAAACCTTTCCCTTACTAAAAATCACATCATAGCCACGTCTTCCAATACCGTGACAGAAGCAAGATTCTTTTTTAGTCCTGGAACATATATCACATCTGTGATTCTGAGAGGGAGCCAAACTCCCTTTGAAAGGTAAATGTACCGATCTTGGTAGCGTTATACCTCACGTCATCTCCAAACTCTATGTTCTACTTGAGGTCTTTTTCCTCAAAATCACCAAAGAGATCTCTATTCCTAGTCATATGGAACGAGGCACCATTGTCAAGATACCACATGCCTACCATTACAGTGTGAAATCAAGTTCGAATTGTGAAGCTAGAGCTTCACCTACTGCAGCTATTGCAAGCTCCTTCTTGCTTGCTTTCTTATGTGGGAAATTCGTGGCATAGTGCTCGTGCTCGTGATAGTGAAAACACTTGACTTTCGACAAGTCCATCTTCTTTCTGCCCGCCTCGCCTTGGGACTTCTTTCCCTTGGCTTTCTTTCCTCTGTTGACTAATGCAAGTTCATCTTCCACTTCTTTGGAAGAGGTCCCATCTTTGGTGTTCCATCAAAACTCTTCTTGTACCAAATCTGACCACATCCATTCCCAATTTGGTTGCTTCTCCCTCCCATTGACAGAGTCTTGATAACTGTGCCAACTCTTGAGAAGTCCTAGAGGAGCTAGGCTCATCATATCATCCTCGAAAATAGTAATCTCGACACTTCCAAGCTCATCGCGACAATGAGTGAACTTGGTCAAGTAATTCGGAATTGAGTCGCCCTTCTCCATCTTGATCTTTCTGAGTTTGTCCTTCAGTATCAACTTCTTATAGTCACTACTATTTTGAAACAGGTTCGTAAATGCCTTCCACATAGCATATGGAGTTTCCTTGCCATGGAGACTTGAAACAATGTGGTCTCCAACTCCCTTTAGGATAATCTGCCTCGCCTTTGCCACACACTTTCTCCATTTAGCTAGATCTTTAGTATCCGACGCTGGAGGCTTAGGAATGTCTTGATCAATGAATTCCTTGAGGCCATTGTCTTCCAGTGCTGCCTCCATCCTGTCCTTCCAGTGTATGTAATTTGAGCTGCCATCCAAGACATACTCAAGTCTCAAACCATAGAAAGCCATTTGCTGACTCTGAAGTATGAACTGCAAATTCGAATTTCACCTGCACAACAAACTCAAAATCTCCTCTTCTATACTGTCTCCAGCTCTGATACCATGTAGATTTTTAATGTAGATTCAACAACTCATGTAATATACTAAAACAAACGCCAAGAATCTACTCTATTCTTTACAACAGAAACCAATAATGATTGATGAAAACAATAATCAGAAAGATGAAGAATATCAATCACTCATAACACAATATTTCTTTGGGGAAAGCAACTGCTCAAAACCCTGACTATCTATATTGCATTAACCAGAAGACCTGGGAGGAAAATACAATGCTTGTTCACACTAAAACAATCTCTGCACGTATGATCTAACTCTCTGCTCACAAGCTAGCTCAAGCTAACACTTAGCCTATTCTACTGCCTTCCAAGCACCTACTTCCTTGCACAATTTCTATAGGAATTAGTCTTTATTTAATGTGGAAATTCCTCATCCATAACTACACAATCCAAACTTAGGTCCTCAACTGATTGCATGCACCATCTGTACAACTCGGAAAATTATACAACTGATAATAAACTATCTCTGCACTCTAATCTCAATTGGGTCTTCCTCTGAACTAGCATGCATGAGTTATTTACGAGTGAATATTTAGTTAACTAGTGTGGTACTGGTGATGCACTAATGCACTACTCCACTACTAGACCTCTATTAGTTCTTCCAACAGTTAGAACTAGTTTAACTGACTATAACTCAGTTAGACTGAGTTATCTAATTACAACTCAAAAAAACTCAACTTGGGCCCCTAAAATTTAGGGATCACTCTACATGACTCTAGATAAACTTCCAACTCGAATTTCCTAAGCTAAATAAGCCAACTTAACTTAGTTAACTATTACAAGTGGCTATGATAAAAGAATTATAAACTTCCAACTCGAGTTTCCTAAGCTAAATAAGCCAACTTAACTTAGTTAACTATTACAAGTGGCTATGATAAAAGAATTATAATTTAATTCTCAATTTAATTCAAGGATAAATTAAATTAGAATTTCTAGATGTTATTTTTAATATTTCTTGTTGCTATTTTCAACACTTTCATTATTAGCTCTTAATGAGAATGATTAAAAATTAGCATTAATAATTGGTGGGAAATCATAATTGATGAATTACACATTGTTTCTCTTGCCACAAGTGAATGAATTTTTCTATCATGACATTGTGAATTTGTGGGAGGGAAACAAAGTTCATGTCTCTTTTATTTATTTAACTAATTATCAGGGCTACCAAGGTAATGGTCTTCCTTTATGTCATGAACATTGTAGTTTGAGCATGGATTTTCATTATGAAGGCTATTATATATAGAAGGTTGAATTAAGAATGATTATTCACAAGCAGCGCTGACAAATAATTATTGTAGGATTGACGTGCCAATGTAGTTTCACTCGAATGAGAGGGACTAGAAGGAAATCCAAACTAGAGCAAGAAGTGAGGGATGCAAAATATGTTTCTTGATACAAGAGAAGTTTCATTTTCCAAGCAATATCTACAGTTGAAGATAATTAATAAAAAAATATGGTAATCAATGTTTACAAATAAGCAATGAATGTAGACAAAACACGATTTCTAGCCAAATGTAGATCGAAGGCATTCTAAAAAATCAAAGTACTAGAAGTATGTAAACATGAAGGGGTAAGTGAAAATCTAATTGATGGGATTGTGTTGTAGCGACTACAACCACCCTCCAAAATTTTGGCCTGCACCAATTTTGGAGCCTTCCTTGAAGAGTTTCACTTGATGACCGCAAACACCCGGGTTCACTTCGTGTGCTCGTGTGAGTCTTTACATTCGCCTTGCTTGTTTATTGCACTCAAGTCTCTGCATGTTGATGTCTAAGTCATGCTTGCGACCGTGTTTTGGTTATGCTCAAAGTCTTTGCTTCATATGTTTTTGTTGTGTTTGCCATGAAAACATTTGTCACACTCACACACAGAGTCACATTCACTATCGCACAAGCGTCGTCTCGATCATGAACGATCAATCACGAGTGTCGCACTTGTCGCTTGCATCGCCGGTTAGTCATGTTGAACATGAGTGTCTGGATGGTTCGGTCGTTTCGTCGTCAAGTTATGCGAGTGTGTGTTTGTATGATCACCTATGCATCTTTCTACTATTCACACACTTAGTCATTTTTGCTAAAGTTCTGACGACTGGACTCCTCACTGACATCCAAACCATCACCCTGCTTTTGACTTGATTAACTGTCAGCCAGAACAACGCAGAAGCACCAAGCTGGTTCCTTCAAGCAGCACTACTCACAAGTAACTCAAGAAGCACTCATGTTGGCCACTCGGATAGTCGACTTGCTATTCATCTCTGAAATTGCACAGTGCTCATGAGCAGGCCTTCCGCTGCCCATCAGTCAGATCAGCTCAGAAATTGCACAAAGATGATCAGCAGGTTGACCTTCCAGCCTTAGTGCAGTTTTCCCAGTGAGCAGCTCCTAGCAATAGACTACCTTTTCCCTCCAGGAATTTTCCAGTGACCCCAACATCCAACTGACAGTTCTGGCTGCCAATGACCCCAGAAGCCAACTTGCAGTTCCCTTTGGGAATTGCGCAATTCTAGCTATTAGTCTCTCAGGAAATTATCTAGAAAAACTGCACAATCCCTGCTTGTTGACCCTTCATGCAGCCCGACCCATTGCTCTGGAAAATTGCGCAAATTTGCTGTCCACCCTTGCTGACTGTTCATTTCGGAAAATGTGCAGAGCATGCCTACCTTGCCCTCCTGCAACCCAGATTGTCCATCCCAAAATTAGTGCAATTTTGCCTCCCAGTTGAGCCAAACCTTGCAGACAGTGAATGCCAACTCAGATTTTCTGTCTGCATCCCTTAGTGACTCTTGCGTAATTTTCATCAGCAGTTACCCGAAGCCATCATCCCACATAATAGCCTCGCTGCCTCTCCCGTCACCTACATTCGAATGATCATGTGTTATGGTAGACTAGGAGGTTTTGGATTTGATGTCATCTCGTCATGAGTGACTATAGGTACAAGTACACCAACAAACATGTCAAGATGACGAATGAGATGAACGAAGGGAGCACATGCAGATGGATAGGTTCACCAATGGATGAACGAACAAAGCATGTGAAGCGGATGAACGCGACGAACATGCACCTTCATGAACAAGTGAGCCTGTCAAGCCTTCTAACATGAAAGCAAAGAACAACATGCTAAGGCTTCATCAAGCGAACCAAGGACCATTGAAGACTCTGTGCATTTCACCATGCCAAGGTGAAGCTATGATATACCATGAAAACATCCATCACTCAAGAGCACTCTAGCTCAACATGCACTCCAGCAGGAGCACAAATGTACCAACATTGTCATGTCAAGCCATGTTGAGTCAAGTCACGAGTCATATTGCCCACATCTCCACTATGGGCTTGTTTTCAATCAACGTGATGTAACATGGAAGTCCAAGAGACCCACTTATTGAACATAGAGTCATGTAAGTCGGAAAGTCATGGAAGTTGAACGATCATGAGGGTAGTCGAACAACCACAAGGTTCAGTTTCACCCTTGGTTATAAATACCCTCCTCATTTGTACATGAAAGGATTTTTCACCTCAGCTCCTCCCACATAGCCAAGAGAGTCTGTTATCTTTTCTTTGAGGAGTAAGTAGTGGCTCCAATGCCCCGCTGACAGGGACGTTTTCACACATGTATTGTATTTGTTTTAAGACTAATCTTTAGCACTTGTAATGCATGTTTCTTTAACCATGTGTTCTACATCTGAACTGATTCATTTGTTGTAATGCATAATCCATTAATGGAAATGTGTTGTATATGCTATTAATGCTGTCTCGTCCATGTCGACTGCTCTGTCGGAACTCAGACATACCTTTCGCATGAACCTTGCTATAACAAGCATTGCACTTGTCTTAGACTGATCCGTGAGTGTTGTACATGTTATCTTACCTTGTATGTTGTGACTGCCGCATCTGAGTGACTGCTCCGCCGGAAGTTGTGTATGTCCTTTGTGTTATGTGTTCCTAGTTGGGTTGGGACTGATCCCTTTCAACCTAGAACTCACCTTCACATTTTTCCCCTCACAGTGAAAGAACCATTGACACAAGTACACTTACACTCACCAGGCACACAAACATCACTTCTCGAAGACAAAGAAAACTACTCTCCTGTGCTGACAAGCAAGAGTTGAGGAAAATCCTTAAGACAATGGCAAATGGTCCATCATACCGGATGGGATTCCCACACCAAACGGTGTGAGGTCTATTTGGGACTTCATACCGGGGTGATCCCCTGAATGTTAGCGGGTCTAACACCGTCAACATTTCTGGTACTAGAAGGAGGGCAGCTGGTTGTACATAGCTAAAATTCCCCTCACACTCATTCAACAAACATCTGGTCAAGGCAGTAAATCACACTCTCTCTCACCTACATGTGACTCAACGGTTGGTTACTCCTCACCTCCTAGTGTTGAGCACGAGACTTCATAACAACAACTTCACTCCGTTCGTCCCATCACTCGCCAGTTCGCGAAAGCAGTCAGATTGATCCTAGACAGACAACATCTTCCACGCACAGCGAGGAAACCAAAGGCCACTCCCACATGTTTTGCTGTATCATCAATGGAAGAAGAAACCCTTTCCACACTTGAAGGTTTAGGAGAATCTATCGAAGACGAAAAGAAATCTCCCATCCTCCGGCAAAGTGAACAAGGCACTCTTGTGATCTTGGGATCAGACTTTGGTGTAGGAGGCAGAGGGGAAGGAGGCAGAGGCAGAGACGAACCAATAAAATTAGAGTTGGACACATCAGACTCCGAAGGAGAGGAAGAGTACGAAGAAGATGAAGAGATGGCTGACCCAAATCTTGAATGGATGACTCATGGACAATTGGCTCTCTCGGCTGTTCTGCACAAGATGCCAAAGTGAGTGGAGAGAATGAGCATCAAGTTTAACCTTGACAGTGAAATGAAGGTGGAAGATCACTTAGACAACTTCTAGCTACATCTACAGACCCTTGAGGTACGTTATGACAATGTAGCATGTATATTGTTTCCATGTACCTTGGACGGTCGGGCATCTGCTTGGCATCATAGCCTTCTATCTAACTCCATACAGAACTCAGGTTCTTTCAAACGTCTGTTCCTTGAGAAGTTTTATGATGACAAGAATCCAACCATGCTACTCAAAGATTTAGGAAGCCTTAAGATGAAGGGAAAATAAAAAGTGAAAGATTTCAATCAGAGGTTTACGTGTATACTGAACAGTTTCCTAGCAGACACTAAGCCTCATGATTCCATCACCAGTGATTATTACACGTCTGCACTGCCAACCAGCATTGCACAATTCATCAAGCTAGCTATGAGACCAACACTATTGGAAAATTGTGAAGAGGATATCATTGTTGAGAAAGACCTACATGCAGTTGGAGTCATCAAGGATGATCAATCAACAAAGGACTCCAAGGATGCGAGGAGGTAGTCCCAAGAAACGACGAGTAAGGGTAGAGACAAGGAAGTAACCAACATTGAGACCCTCACTCGTCTTGTCAAGAGCTTGTCCACTTAAATGTCTAAACTCAAACAACGTAGATCGAACAAATTTGCAAGCACTCACCCGCCTAAGCAGAGACATGTAAGCAGCACATCAAGCAGTAGCTAGTTTGTTCCAAAAATTGCGCAAAAGCCTGTGTTCTAGCTCAAACAGTGTGCAAACATGAAATTCTATTCTTTCCACGAAGAACATCATCCTGAGAACTCTTGTCTAGGCTGGAAGCAAGTCACAAATACTTTTTACACTTGTACACTCGAGGTGGGAAGAAATATGCAGGAGAAATAGGAATACATGTATAATGATGAAGAGGTTTCACCTGATGAGTGATCAAGCTTTGAGCATGTGGTGAACATGTATAAGTGCTCCCAAATAATGGCAAAGATGAACACTGAGAAGCAGCCCTAGAAGCAAACTGACCATTACAGTCCTAGAAGTAAAGGGGCTTCCCCCACACTTAGGGAGATGCAAGAAAAGGTCAAACTGCTAATAAGGAAGACCGATCCACCGACTCCCTCAAAGAAACAAACACAAAGAAAGTATGGGAAGACAACGACAGATAAGAGTACATCCATGAGCAGCAAGTTGCGAAACACTCCGCTGAACAACACGAATATCCATTCCACCCCAGACACCTCGGTGAGTCAACCTCCTTTGGACTACAACATTGTTGATGACATGAAGAAAACTCGAGATAACATCAGTTTGTTCGAGTTGGCTAAGATCCAGAGTCAGCAAGATATCTAGGTACATGCTTTGGGACAGACAGTAGCAGACAGTGCAGCCTCTACCAGCTAGGAAGCAAGCACACCTCCTGGATTACTTTCCACACTGCTTAATACACTCCAGATGGAAGAAGCAAACTTAGGTTGCCCTCCATTCCTACTTTCATTTCAAGTTTTTAACTACAATGTTCACAACTGCTTGGTTGATTCTGGCGCGGCCTCCAACGTTATGCGGCTCTCGATTGCTAAGAATATCAATGCACAATGGAGCGACACATCTACGTGAATCATCCAACTTGATCGAAGATCGGTACCAACCATTGGTGAACTACGAGACATGAACATCTGACTATCCCATGACAGTCGAGTCCACCAATGCATCAACATAGTCGTTGTGGACATACCAGAAGCATATGGTCTATTACTCAGTAGAGACTGGCCCAACAAGCTAGATGGATATTTCACTATAGACTGGTCTCACATGTGGCTTCCATACAAGGGAAAGTGCAAGAAAATCTAGGTAGAATCTGAGAGGTACATGAAGCATAATGTTACTCCCACCAATGGTGAGAATGAACCGTTGGCTCTCACAAAACTGATGTTCGGCAACTGCCTCCTTGAGACAACATTGGGGTGTTACCCTGCATGGCTAGCTCCCACCCCACCAAACACATAGTTGGGACCCATTCCTTGCCCAATTGATGGTAATGAAACTTGTACAACACATTGTACCAATAGTAGCAGTAGTAACAACGACAGTAGTAGCAGCAATACTATCACATCAAGCGGTCCGTGTATAGATGGGTTGTGGACCTTGTACTTCGACGGATCAAAAACATAGGATGACTCAGGAGCCGGGTGTGTTCTAATTGACCCTTGCAATAGGAAGCATCTGGTGTCAAGCCACTTGGAGTTTGAGTGCATGAACAATGTAGAAGAATATGAAGCACTCGTGTCGGGCTTACAGAAGGCCATCAATGTCATAGTGGTCATGTTTAAAGCGGTAGGTGATTCAGAGATAGTGGTACAACAGGTACGTGACACCATTCACTATTTATCACCACATCTAAAAAACTACCAAGAAGAGGTATGGAGACTAATCTCAAATTTCCAAGCATTTAATATCATTGTTGTGCCACGTACACGTAATGCAACTGCCAATGCACTAGCAAATGCAACGTCAAGAATGTCACTGATTAGGGATAGATTCACTGTTTAAATTTTGTACAAATCGTTTATCTTGGACAACATAACTAACTTATGTGTGTTTAATGATGATCAATAGATACTCCATTTTATGGCCAACGCTGACGTTTTCAAAGATGCAATAATAGATGACGATGAGCACGAGCGCTCTCTGCAAGCAGGCGCTGATAGCATGAAAGGCCACATTATCACAAAAGGTATGGTGTCAATGGAAAAGCTATATGACTTGCAAAAGCGGTTCCAAGGGCCAAGGAACAACAAGACCCATAGTTCCACCATGAGGCACGAACTGATAGACTTAGGAACAAAAAATGATCCAAAGTTTGTTAATCTTGGTACATGTTGTACACAACAAGAATGGAAAGCCTTCATCCACTTGTTCAAACAGTACCGAGATGTGTTCGCGCGAACGTATGATGACCTGAAAAATTATGACATGCGGATCATCCAACATATCATCCCAATCAAGGAAGGGGTTAAGCCATATCAACAAAAGATGGTAAAAGTACATCTGTAACTTGAACCCCTCATATAGAAAGAGCTTACTAAATTGTTGGATGCACGGATCATATATAAAGTTCGTCATTCCAATTGGGTCTCCAACCTTGTACATGTACGAAAGAAGTTCGAGGAAATCCGCTTATGTGTCAATTCCCGGAACGTTAACTGCACCTCAGACAAAGACAACTACCCTGTGCCATTTATGGACCATATTTTGCAAATAGTATCTAGGGCACAGATGTTCTCTCTCCTTGATGGCTTTTCAGGATACAATTAGGTCTTGGTAGCAAAACCTGACAGACTCATAACTACTTTACGTACCAAGTGGGGTACGTTCGTGCATAGACGAATGCCATTTGGGCTTGTAAACGCAGGCACAACGTTTCGGCGTGCCATGGACATCGCCTTTCGTTGACTCATTGGGAAGAGCGTGGTGGTATACGTCGATGATGTGACTATGTTCTCAAGGAGACGAGAAGACCACATACGCCATCTTAAGAAACTTTTCGAGCGACGTTGAAGATATGGGATTTCCCTGAATCCCAAGAAGAGCGTATTTGCCATGTCAGAAGGGCACCTCCTTGGACACATTGCTGCCAAGAGTGGGATCAAGGTGGATTCGGATCAGGGCCAAGATATCACATGGATTCCTCACCCAGTCAACAAGAAAGTCATGCAGTCCTTCTTGGGCAAGATAAACTTCCTCCAGAAATTCATCTAAGATTATGTGAAAATAGTCAAGCCCATGTAGGAAATTATTAAGAAAGATGTAGTGTACACCTGGGGCAAGAAAGAAAAGAATGCATTCACCCAGATTAAGCAACCCATTGTTGAAGCGCCCGCACTTTACAACCCAAATTTCAAAAAATATTTCCTACTATACAACTTCGCTTCCGACAACTCACTAGCTGCAGTACTCACTCAGAAAGATGAAGCAAATGATGAATGTCCCATATCTTTCTTGAGTGCTACCATGTAGGGACCAAAGCTTAACTATCCCACCATTGACAAATAGGCTTATGTAGTTTACAAGGCGGTGAAACACTTCACGCCCTATTTGTTGAAGTAACACTGCATAGTCTTCATCCCCCAACCAATAGTTCGTACATTGCTAGTGCAACAAGAGCTGGGAGAAAGACGTGCAAACTGGATGACATGTTTGCAAGAATATGATCTCAAAAACAAGCCAATACACACAATCAAAGGACATGGACTCTGCAGACTTGCAGCTGAAGAAGTACACGCTCTGGATAACGAAGAAGAGCTCGTTGGTTGGAACCAGGAGATTGAAATGTATGAAATAAGGTGAGAAAACCCCACGGAAAACAAAACCTCTTGGTACGAAAATGTACGCTAGTACCTTGAGCATGGCACTGTACCCTCTCACTTTTCTATCAGATAAAAGAGGGCATTGTGCCTGAACGCCTTACAATATCATTCAGTGCACAAAGATCTTTACAAAAAGCACAATAATGGAGTTTTTCTCAGGTGCCTGGAGGCATAGGAATCAGAGAAGGTACTTCAAGATTTAAATGACGGACCCACTAGGGGTCACTTTGAAGGAAATACCATTACAAACAAGGTTATGCGAGCTGGTTTTTATTGGCCCACATTATTCAAGGATGCACATGCCTACGCCCGCAAATTCCTGGTCTGTCAGCGATGCGCTGACATAACACGGAGATCAACAGCCCCACTACACCCTGTTACAGTGACTGAACCATTCTAACAGTGGGGCTTGGACATTATTGGGGAAATTTTCCCTCATTCGTTAAAGCAACACTGATATATCCTAACAAAAACTGAATACTTTATGCGATGGATAGAGGTAGTTCCGCTCAAACAAGTGAAAGACCAAGAGGTCATTAACTTCCTCCAACAGAATATCATCTCATGCTTCACCGTTCCAGTATCACTTGTTTTTGATAATGAAACTTATTTTTCGTATTTGAAACTCTATGAATTTTCATTACAGAATGATATTGTGTTAAAGAATTCATCGAATTACTATCTACAAGGAAACAGTCTAGTAGAGTCTATGAATAAGAACCTCATTCGTATAATCAAGAAGGCCATTTTCTCTGAGCAGCGTAACTGGCATACTGCCCTGACGAATGCACTATGGGCTGACCATGTAACACCTAAAACCTCTTTGAACACCTCACGGTACTTCTTGGTTTATGGTAGAGAAGCTATCCTCCTGCCAAATATCTACTTGCCTGCTCTTCAAATTTCCTAGGAATCCCAAGGCAAGCCTTGCTAGCTAGTTCGACGTAGGATGGATGCTCTCCATAAGCTCCAGGAAGAAAGGATGAAAGCAAAAGAAAAATTCACACTCCACCAGAGCCATATCAAGAGGTGGTTCGATAAGAAGTATGCAGGGAAAGCTAGCTTCGACGTGGATGACTTAGTTCTGAAATGGTATAAGCCCCATGAAGACAAAGGCAAACATATGAAGTTTTAGCCCCTGTGGATTATCCCGTACACAGTTCACGAGAAGCTTGGCTCATACTCATATATTTTGTGATCACTCGATGGGAGGATTGACAACCTTCCTATCAATGACCAAGATCTCAAGCATTGTTTTCAATAGGTCGGGAGTGCCCGTGCCATGTACATAGTCAGCCTGCTACTTGTTTTTTTCATTTGGGTTGTTTTGCTTATTATCTTTGCTTTCACTTTGTTTGATTCTACTTACTATTTTTGTTCACGCTCATTTTGTTGTTTGATATATTAATATTTTTGTTTCCAGGCATAAGTGATACCAAATACTATGTTCTGGCTTTTGAATAGAGTATGTGGCTGAAATTTGAAGAGACTTGTGACACTACAACACTTGGCTAGTTTTGTTTCCATTTTCTCTGTGTTGGGTTACAATCTTCAGCCGATGAAGTCCTGAAGGAAAATACGAACCATCTGTAAAGGGAGCTTTGGTCCAACCGTGAACTTGTGTCCACACTGGGAAACCCCATGCCTATACTCAGCATTCTGCTCTGTGTGTTGAAGCTAATCCAATTAGTAGAAACAGAGAAGGGGAAAAATCTAAATGAGTAAACCTATGTCAGAGGTCTTACATGCTTCTCTAAAGGAACAACCTCTTCTGCTGTCAATAATTTGGGATCCCTCTTCTGCCCCAAAAATAAATAAGTGCCTATGCACAGTTCTCTTTAAAAATACAAAGGCGAAAGAAGAGAAAGGCTTCCTGCACAGAGAGGTGAAGCATGCAACTCCACTGGGGTACTAACCAGGCTTGCTGGTAGTGGAGAAATGTGTGTTCCTGTGTGACTCCACCGGGGTATAGTCTAGGCCTGCTGGTAGCGAAGCAACACCAGAGATGAAAACTTATACTCTGAAAATATTTAACTCGCGAGCTAAACTACCCTTCCCGGATTCGAAAAACTGAGATCTAAGCTGAAATTTTGATTATGTTTCACTGAGTCGGCAAAGGGTGAACCATGTATGTCCATGGGGTAAGTGGGGAAACTAAAGTAACCTGCACAATGACTCAATACTCACTGAAATACCAAGGCCCTATGCTAGCATGAATCGAAATAGATAAGTTGGAGTTCTACCAGTGTGTCACCAAGTGTTGTAGCGGTTACAACCACCCTCCAAAATTTTGGCCTGCACAAATTTTGGAGCCTCCCTTGAAGAGTTTCACTTGATGACTGCACACACTCAGGTTCACTCTATGAGCTCGTGTGAGTCTTTACATTCACCTTGCTTGTTTATTACACTTAAGTCTTTACATGTTGATGTCTAAGTCATGCTTGCGACTGTGTTTTGATTATGCTCAAAGTCTTTGCTTCATATGTGTTTGTTGTGTTTTCCATGAAAGCATATGTCGCACTCACACATAGAGTCACATTCATTGTTGTGCAAGCATCATCCCGATCATGAACAATCAATCATGAGTGTCGCGCTTGTCGCTTGCACCGTTGGTCAGTCATGTTGAACATGTGTGTTTGGATGGTTTGGTCGTTTCTTCGTCAAGTCATGCGAGTGTATTTTCATATGATAACCTATGTATCTTTCTATTGTTCACACACTTAGTCATTTTTGCTGAAGTTATGATGACAAGACTCCTCATTGACAGCTAAACCATCACCCTACTTTTGACTTGATCGACTGTCAACTAGAACAACACAGAAGCACCAAGCTAGTTCCTTCAAGCAGCGTTGCCCGCAAACAACTCAAGTAGCACTCATGCTGGCCACCTGGACAATTGACCTGCTGTTTATCTTAGAAATTGTGTAGTGCTCATGAGCAGGCCTCCTACTTCCCATCAGTCAGCTCAACGCAAAAATTGGGTAGAGATGATCAGCAGGCTGACCTTCTGGCCTTAGTGCAGTTTTCCCAGCCAACAACTCCCAACAACATACTACTTTTTCCCTCCACGAATTGTGCATTCTCTACTGCGAGTGACCCCAACAGCCAACTGGAAGTTCCTCGTGGGAATTGCGCAGTTCTAGATGCTAGTGACCCCAACAGCCAACTGGAAATTCCCTTTGGGAATTACGCAGTTCTGGCTGTCAGGCTCCTGGGCAGTTCCTTAGAAAAATTGTGCAATCCCTGCCTACTAACCCATCATGCAGCCCGACCCGTTCCTTTGGAAAATTGCACAAATCTGGCTGTTCAGTCCCTACTTAATGTTCATTATGGAAAATGTGTAGAGCATGCATGCCTTTCCCTCTTGCAGCCCGGACTTTCCCTCACAAAATTTGCACAATTTTTGCCTCTTAGTAGAGCCAGACCTTGTAGATAGTCATTGTCGACTTAGATTGTCTGTCTCCAACCCTCAGTGACTCTTGCGCAGTTTTCATCACCAGTTTCCCAGAGCCATCATCCTGCATCACATCCTTGCTCCCTCTCCCTGTCACCTACATTCGAATGATCATGTGTCATGGTAGACAAAGAGGTTTTGGATTTGATGTTGTTTCATATTGAGTGGCTGCAGGTATAGGTACACCAAAAAACATGTCAAGATGACGAATGAAGGGAGCACATGCATATGGACATGTTCACCAATGGATGAATGAATGAAGCATGCGAAGCGGACGAACGTGATGGACGTGCACCTTCGTGAACAAGTGAGTCTGTCTAGCCTTCCAGCATGAAAGAAAGGAACAACATGCTAAGGCTTCATCAAGTGAACCAAGGACCATCGAAGAATCTCCACACTTCGACATTTGGAGGTGAAGCTATGATACACCATGAAGACATCCAACACTCAGGAGCACTCTAGCTCGACATGCACTCCAACAACAACACAAATGTACCAGCATTATCATGTCAAGCCATGTCGAGTCAAGTCATGAGTCATGTTGCCCACATCTCCACTATGGGCTTGTTGTCAATCAATGTGATGTAACATGGAAGTCCAAAAGACCCACTTGTTGAACATAGAGTCATGTTAGTTGGAAAGTCATGGAAGTCAAATGGTCATGCGGGTAGTCGAACAACCACAAGGGTCAGTTTCACCCTTGGCTATAAATACCCCCCTCATTTTGTTGAAATGTGGCAACAAGAATACTCCAATTTAATTTGTCCTTGAATTAAATTGTGAATTAAAATCAAATTTAGTCTTAACATCTACTTGGAAATAATTAATTAATTTGTTTCAAATTTATTAGTTGAATAAATTCAAGTTAGAAGTCTTTTTGAAGTCACGCAAGAGTTATCCCTTAAATTAAGGATATAAGATTTAGTTATATTTGAGTTGTAATTAGTTAACTCAGTTTACTGAGTTAAGTCCAGTTAAATTAGTTCCAAACGGTTTGAGGAACTAATGGTTATTTAACAGTCAGTTGATGCATGCATGCACTCAACTAGTGCTACTCCAGTTAATTGAAGATTCCCTCATCAGAAACTCATGCATGTCTATTATGAGAAAGACCCAGTTGAGATTAAAGTCAAGGACAATGTACTATCAGTTGCATGTGTTTTATTATAAAGAAAAATCATGCATGCAGTCAAGGCATCATTCCTTGAGGATTGCGCAGTTTTGACAGTGTGTGAGAGAGTGTTACACTTGCAAGGAAATAGGAGCTTGGAGGGCAGCGAGGAAGGCTGGAGAGAAGCAAAGATTTCCTGTGAGCATCTGTGAGGATTGTACTGAGAACTGGATAGCTATGAGAGCTAGGACTTTGTATAATTCCTATGTATTTCCACCTGTATGATAATACAATAGTGTGGGGTTTTTAGCTGAGGCTTTTCCCATGTGTATTGTGCATTGATTCTTCTTCTTCTGGTTATATTGTTCAACTCGAACTTTAAGCTTCCGCAAATTGATAGTAGAAGTAGGTTATAGTATTCTGCTTTAATTTATATTGCATTATCGGGTTAACCTACTAGTAGATTTTCTCCATGGTATCGGAGCTGTGAACAATACACTGAGAAGAGAATTCAAAGTTTGAATTTTGAGGTTGCAGGTGAAAATCGAATTCATATCATACTTCAAGGTTGGCCAATGGCGTTCTATGGCTTGAGACTTGAGTATGCCTTGGAAGGTAGCTCGAATTACATAACATGGAAAGATAGAATGGAGGCTGTATAAGAAGACAATGGCTTGAAGGAATTCATTGATAAAGAAATCCCAAAGCCAGCTTCAACTAATGCACAAGAGTTAGTTGAGTGGAAGAAGTGTGTGGCGAAGGCGAGACGAATCATCCTTAAGGGAGTTCGAGACCATATTGTCTCGAGTCTCCATGGGAAGGATAGTCCATTTTCAATGTGTAAGACATTGAAGGACCTCTACCAGAACAATAGTGACCAGAGAAAATTGGCGCTAAAGGATAAGCTTTGAAGAATCAAGATGGAGAAGGGCGATACTATTTCCACATATCTGAACAAGCTCACCACTTGCAGAGATGAGCTTGGTAGTGTGGGAATGACTACTACTGATGATGATATGGTGAGCCTTGATCTTCTTGGCCTTCCAAAGAGTTGGAATAGCTACCAAGACTCTGTGAATGGAAGGGAGAAACTGCTGGATTGGGAATGATTGTGGTCAGATCTTATGCAGGAGGAGATCAGGAGGAGCACAAGAGATGGTTCTTCATCCAAAAATGATGATGAAGAAAATTTGGCCTTAGCAAGTAAGGCAAGGAAAGGGAAGGGGAAGGCTTCCCATTTCAAATCAAATTTTTCTCATGGAGGGAAGAAGGGTGACATGTCTAAAGTAAGATGCTTTAATTGTCACGAGATGGGACATTATGCGACTAAATTCCCATCGAAGAGAAGTCCAAGAAGGGATCCTTGGAAGGATCGGAAGGTGAGGCATTAGCCTCTCAGTTCGAAATGGACTTTACCCTCATCACATGCATGGTGTCATCGATGATGGGTTGTGTCTGGTATCTTGAAAGTGAAGCCTCATTCCACATGACCGTTGATAAAAATTTATTCAGTAACTTGGAGGAGAAAGGCCTCAAGATGTGCATAGAGATGGGTGACGACGGAAGGTATAGTGTTTCAGGAGTGGGTACGGTTGCTTTTCAGAGGGAGCATGGACCTCCTATCACCTTGACAGATGTGATGTATGTGCCTGGACTGAAGAAGAACTTGGTATCGGTCGCGATGTTGGAAGACAAAAGCTACGATGTTGTCCTCAATAAAGGAAAGGCGTTCCTAAGACATATAGCTACGAGTCAGTCCAAGAGGATAGGGATCCAGGTGAAGAATCTCTATAGACTAGAGGTAGATGATTGTGCAACATTGGGTATGAAAGCATAATTGGTGCAAAGCCAAGACGTTGGCAAGTTGTGGTAGAGGAGGTTGGGCCATTTTCATCATGGGGCTTTGAAGATAATGCAACAGATATCTACAAGACTTCCCAAAGGTAAACTTGAGCAAGTTGACACATGCAAAGGTTGTACCTTGGGAAAGTACACCAAGTCTTCCTTTCA